>WNWK01008244.1:74943-86269 GCA_009830355.1 Cherax destructor | reverse complement strand
AGTGGCAGCCTGCCTGCTTCTCTTACCCACTCATATAATATGGCATATATTATTCATTTCAGCGTCTTTATTACTGTTCTAGGGTATTTATCGTGTTTCTGATATCAATTTGGAATAAATGTAATAGATAAATAACCTTTATTACTAATATTAGTGTAATTACACATTTTATTAATGCTAAGGCTAACATCCACCACCCATGACGACTCACCACACTGACTTACTGCTCGCCTCTCCCTCCCTCCAATAGCTCCTCCCACTTCGTAACAATGTTAGATGGTGAATTTACTGTATTTTTCTGTAAGCTTAACTCGTATGTGTATTTTACTTTTTTAATGTTTTCTGTAATATATGAGTTATGCAAATTAAAATAAAGTTATCAAGTTGGAGTTTCATTTTTATTTTTTCTAATGTATACATATTTAATTCAACATTTGGCATCATTACAAAGTGGGCGGAGCTACAGCAGAGGGAGAAGCAGCAGTGTGTCAGTAACTCTTGATTCACCATGACACTTCACAACACTATAAAATACGTATTGTATAATTATACTATTACATGTGTTTTATGATTGTTCATGGTTCAATAGGTTAAGGAAGCAGTATTGTATTATATTTCCCTACAATATATTGGGGCACCAAACATTTGAGATTTTTCAACATTCGCGAGGCTCTTGATCCCCTAACCCTCACGAATGTTGAGGGAGACCTGTATAGATATATACCTAGTTGGATGAATCTTATTGCAGCCAGCTGGCGAGTTTCACAACTCCCTTACCATGGGTTCTAACCCCCACCAGTACAGTGGTTTCTAAGCAACCATGTTACTGCGATTTCATGAATCGTGATGGTTCACCACCTACCTTGCCGTACTTGGAGAAAACTGATTTGAGATCCTGTGCCCGAGTTGAAGATGCCAAGCCGCTGACCCAGAGGTTTCTGCCGCCGCTACCACCACTGCTGCTCTTCTTGTGGTCTAAAAAGTTAAATGTATTAATTATGAGAGCATTACACTTGAAAATTACGAGAGCATTATACCTGGAAATTCACAGCCAGACCCTGGGAAAACACCAGACCTGACTTACAAAGTCTCTTGGGGGTTAGGTCAGGGTCAAGAGGTCACTTCAAAGCACTTTTGGTTGACCAGGCTAGCATCAGATAAGCCTGGCCCATGGTTGGGCTCCAGGGTAGAAAGACTAGAAACTTCTTAAAAGTATACTAACTGATCAATACATTCTTGACTACCTCTCCTGAATGGTAACTAGGCCTATTATCATAAAAACACTAAATTTCACTCAAACTCATAATGGGGCAAAGCAAATGAAGGAGTTGGAATGGAAGCGACAGGAGAAAGACAGGGAATCCATCTGTCACATGCCAGCATGTTCATGTTCAGCTTTTAACAGAAACAAGACAGGGAAAGGTGTGCCCCTTGCCAGGACATTCAAGGTTAGGAGAACAACTTTAGTAATCTAAAAGTTCAATGCAGTACCACTACCTCACTCAACGGGTTGCATTCATAAACAATTATCCTAACCCCCTCCTTTAAGAGTGTAGGAACTGTACTTCCTACCTCCAGGACTCAAGTACAGCTAACAGTTTTCCTGAATCCCTTCAACAGCTTGCAAATTCCCAAAAACCATTCATCTCCACTCAGTCCTATCTAAAATAGTTTTATTTTTTTATTAACACATTGGCCGTTTCCCAATTAGGCAGGACGACTCGAAAAGATGAAACACTTTCATCATCCTTCACTCTTCCCAGAGGCATGCCTACATTACAATGTGGAAATAAATTTTCAATTTGAAAATAGGCTATTTCACACTAGGAAGGGTGGCCCAAAGAAAATACATTTGCCATCACTCTTGCACTGACTAATTCCCACCATTCAGCAAGATGAAATATTGCCAACCTAGCCTTCAAGATTGCAAGTGCTGTACGCTCCTCCCTTCCCCTTCTCCAACACTAGTTCGATTAACCGGTTTCTCTACTCCAGTGGTCCTCAACTGTCCTACACAAGTGGGCCACATTTTATGGTCAAATATGTGATGAGGGCTGCACAGTTTTGACACTACAGTGTGGAACCAACATAAAAGTGAATTCATAATTTCATGAGATGCTCGCATCAATTTCTTAGAAGGGCCACGTGCCCTACTTCATACAATACTGTACTTTCACCAAGCCAAATTACCACATCCATGAAAATACTAACATACCAATATCCTGAGAAGTCTCCTACACCAGCATTCTTTCAATCATTTCTCACTACAACCCAGTGCAAAATCGCACTCTCACAATCCCATCACTGCACTGTTTTAAAAAAAGTATTAAAAATTATACCCCACACATAGAGGACAGACTCATGACAGTGTTGTGATCTGACTTGGACCATTAACCACTCGCACACAAGTGTGTGGTATTCCAGTCGTAGTATTGAAACATTCTTAAACATGAATCAAAAAACAATGTAATGGATTCAGCTAACTTAAAGTTCTTGCATAATTAAACCCACAGTATTTGAGTTTCATTCTAGGAATTATACAATGTGAAGTTAAATTCATTGAAAATTTACCACATGCTGGCTGGTGGGTTTTCCTACTGCTTGTAATTATTAAAATTAGCACTGATTTTCACACTAGCCATAAACTTTCTGGCTTAGTCTATCTTGCTTAATTGTGTGGCTTGTATCAACTCTTCCATTTTCTGAAGAGATGTTTTATACCATCACCAGTCTTCTGTCTTCACTAATTCTCTGTACACAATACTTGCCACACTTCTCAAATTCTAAGAGCTGTGCTATTTCAAAATCATTTTGTTTACAAAAGTTAAATTATAATTACAGTAATAAATCAAAAACTAAACCAAAATTACACTAATGACTATTATAACAATTCCAGCAACTGGAAAATCTAAGCCAATTATACAATAGGATTAGATTTTTAACCTTTAAATACAGCATAGCTAATTCCTCCTGACAGTGTTATATTCAACATCCCCCTAAAATAAAAACAATTACATCAATACCACAATTACACAAGGAATGAGCCCAAAATACACATTATTATTATAATACCACCCACTCTGGGCTGCCAACACCCTCAGACAACCAATATTTAACCCAATTACTTCGAGTCTTTAATTACTTGTCCAGTTCCCGCTAAAAACAAGCAAGCATTGACAACTGCTATGCAGGAGGAGTGTGCATAGCAAATCAAGAATTGCCCTGTTGCTCAATCTCATTTTTGAAACCCATGATATGTAACTTTGAATTTATTTGAATGCATTTGTTCAAAATAGGAGTACTAGCAATTTTGTTCATGAATTTGGATGGGTTAATGGGGTTTAAAGCCTATCAACTACTTAAGGTCATTAAGGGACCTTTCCACCACCAGACAAGTATACATATTCAAAGAGGCATGCACCTCTGTGTATACATCCTATACACTGAAGCATACACTTCTTGGCGTACATTTCCTATCTAAATTCCGAGCTTTCAGAAATAAAACTATCGTAGATGCTACATATTGGAGCCAATTTAAACACTAACTACACACTCCTGCTCTAAACACTTATGACAATCATACTTTTTACATTTATGTATATATACATACTGGTCAATTCTACCAGACACTCGCTCCCTCCCTCCCCTTCCCTTAATGCCCTCTGCCAATTCTTGGGTACCATTCTTATCTCTACATTTTCAGAGACATGTCCACCAGTCCTGCTGCTTTCACCATTATCAATTATTTTTCTTCATATTTTCAGGTTCTTAATATCCCAACTCCTTCCATGTGTGAAATTCCCACTTCATTTATATTTAATGTTTGACTCCCAGTTCTAGTACATTCACCTTATCCAAGCTGCTCCTTCACACAAAATTCTACACTTCCTTTGCTTCTTGGATTTTTCAACCATTTTATTAACACATTGACCGTTTCTCCACAGATGCAGGGGCGACCCAAAAAAGAAACGCTTTCATCACTTGACAAGAGGCACGCAGACTCTACAGTTCAAAACCAACACGTCTCCACCCTTCCTTCCGAGAGCACGCACTGCACTTCCCACCTCCAGGACTCGAGACCAACTAACCACTTTCCTTGAATCCCTCCATAAATGTTACCTTACACACTCCAACAGCACGTCAAGTCGTAAAAACTACATGCCTCCACTCACTCCTAACACATGCTCCTTAACTTAGTTTACTCAAGAATTACTCTAAACAAGGCTTACCTTTGTCATCTTTTAGCTTGTCATCTTTCCCCTTTTCTTCCCCGGAGCTGCAGAAAACACAGGAAAATTAAAAAAAGAGCATAGATCACTTTCTTTACTTGTAGTACTCAAAACAATGAAAGCTTGATGTTTAAATTACTGAAAATGAAGCTTAAGAAATCTTTTAAACTTACTACCATGATATTTTCCAATATAGAGCAAAGATCTTACTTCCATTTCAAACTCCAATACAAATGCAAAGATCTAATAATCAAACTTTATCCATCCCCCACTCCACATACAATTCAGAATACTGTCAGAGAGGCTAGTTTCCTTCCAATACGTCTTCCAAGCCACTGCATAATCGCATGCATATCTTGCAGACTACCCGTGATTGGAAAGATCCACACCTATTGTCCAGATCTCACAAATTCACTTTGTAGAAATAACTGCCCCTCTTCGTAATTCGCTTTTATACACCATAATTTGGGTTATGGAATACACTTCAAAAATTTTTTTTTCAGGACACTTTGCCACAAGAACAAAAAATAAAGCACCTCTAATATCAGCAAGACCTTCACCCATCCCTCCCTGTGGTTCACTGAAGAATGCCATTACCCTCCAGCACCAAAACTTACTGCCAATCCTCCCCATACCCTACGAACAGGGCCCCAATTCTTAACCTGTGCTCAACAGGGTCCCAATTTTTATACTTGTACTAAACAGGGCCGCAATTTTTATACCTGTACTAAACAGGGCCCCAATTTTTAGACCTATACTAAAAAGGATCCAAATTTTTAGACCTGTACTAAACAGGGCCCATATTTTTTAAACCTGTCCTAAATAGGGCCCCTATTTTTACATCTATACAAAGACTTTTGCCCAATACACAGTGCTATTAATGCTAAATCAACACTTTTTAAACACCAGCCATTTCCCACCAAAGCAGGGTGACTAAAATAAAACCCATTCACCATCAATCATTCTCTAGCTGCTTTCCAAAAGGGCAGATATATTTAAAATTGCTATCCACTTCAAATCTTTACTGTCCAAACTTTTAAACTAACAAAAACGTGGAGAAAGGAAGAAAATGCAAATAAACTAAATACTTAAGAGATAAAAAATAAGCCATACTGGCTTTTAACAACTGCTTCCCACATCCACAGTCTTAGGATGCTGGCAAGCCCATGTGACAAGAACAGACTAGTATGTTTGACAAGTGGTCTAGCAGATGTGTACAGCAAAGGGAGATCATGCCCCATGTTTCAGTATCAGCTTAGGACTGACTGCTGATGATACAAACCCAGTATGAGGAACCAACCTCTTGGGCTTATCGCATTCTTTCTTATCCTTAGAATCGCTGTCGGAGATGTCCTTCTTCCCCATGGAGTCTGCGTTGCCGTGGGTTGTGGAACTGCCCTCCTTGGTGTGTGATCGCTCTGTGGGTCGAGTCAGTCATCAGGACGGGCTGTGGCTCCCCTCTGGCAGATGGTATCCAGCGCCAGAAGTGAGTCACGCTGTTTACGTCATGTGAAGTAGGAACGGATGCACCCCACACCGTCGCTGCCGCTGCTGCTGCCCCGACTGCTGCGGTGTCATCCATACGAGGGTGGGGGGACCACGGGACATGGCAACCTTACCCCGCGCTAAGTTCAGCTCCACCCACTGCTGCTGTACCTAATGTGGATGGGCTGCTCTGCTCGATGTTCATTCACATCTTGTATAACATACAGACATGACTGCATGCTGAAAAATTACTACTGAAGCTACAAGATGTCTTGTAAGGTGAGGTGCAACTCCCAAGCACTCAAGCTGGTGCTTCTGTCAGTGCTCCCACCACATCTGGCTCCTGCTGTCGCTGAAGTACCTGCTTCATCTTCAGAGCCTGGGTCCCCCACACCCCCACTCCTCATTCTGGCTAAAATATACTCAGAGTATCCTAGAGAAAAACGCTATTGGAATATGATGTTCATTCCTTATGTAGACGGAGATTTCTTTGCAAAAGAAACTAGTAAGATGTGCAATGGATGCCACTCAAGGCATTCTATTTAGTAAACTTTCCTAACTATGGGCAACAAACTTCCGACTCACACAAAAATATGAACTACCATCTTCAATCTTCTTAAAAAATAATGAACTATCATCATCTATCTTCTTAAAAAGAAGAAGAAAATCAGTTATTACTGATAGCTGCACAATCTTGCAAGGTGCTTTGAGTCCAACATGAGCATCATGTATTAAGGAGAGAGTTGAGTTCAATCACTCGGTCACAATACTCTTCTCTTGTACGTAGGAGTAAACTTCTCTGGTGTAGATCTCGACGGCGGTCTCCTCGATACCTCTTGCACATACCTGATGGATCCTCGCGTCGTCACCACCTGGTGTCGCCATATACCATCTCCGTTGTGGCCTCCAAACCTCCATTGATTCACCAAGACATGACAAGTGTGAGCCTTCAGTTTGTGCCCAGTATTAACTAAGCCTAATATATTAAAACAAAAAACAAGGCAAAACGAGAAAATACACCCATCATGGGGCTTACCTTTACCATCTGCATTTGAAGAATCATCCTGAAAAAGACATCTTCCATGAGAATCAAAGAACCACTTGATCGATGAAGCCACCCAGTTTCATTATCTTAAAATACATTGCTACAGGGCAAGCAGGCACCACAAGTTTCCATTTCAATCTCGGGACATAAAGGAAGAGGTTAGTAGCTTAATTACCTAATTTTTTCAGGGGAAATGGAAAAAGCTCCACCTTTGTCCCACATGCCAACAGTGGAATACTTGTGTGGTATATATTGTTATAGCTCCATTTCATAGGCAGGTTCCCTGGCCAAGCCTCAAGTCACGTGACCCCCACTTGTATCCTGCACCTAGGCTGTGCCTCGGAGCGCTCCCCCCAGTCTCTAGACTGGACCTAGGGGACAGGCTGGGCTCAGCCAAGCATTTCAATATAACACCTTCATAACAGTAAAATGTATTACTTACTAACATCACTTCTAACCACGAACCCAACAATGATCGGGCCATTACGTCTTTAGGACACCAGTATGAAATTCTATCACAATTACTCTGTTCACTTCACCTTACCATAGGTTAGGTTCGTCAGGAAACAGGACAAGCGTTTCCTGAAGTGGGTCTTCATCAGATGACCCGCTGTTGAAGCTTTTGGTCATCTGACAGAGGCCTTCCGCTGGCTTACTGGTCCACCCCTTTAAAAATTATGGTCATATTACAACCATTTTGTTAATTACCTTACCATAAGAAGTTAAGTAATACTCTTCAAAATATCCCTGGCAGTGCAGCTGGGATTATTTCCACCCATTCCTCTTAGTCTTGTTTCTGCACTGGTAGAGCCCTTCCTTCCTTTACCCTGCCTGTTATGTAGTTTTTGCCAGCATATCCCCTCATTCTTTGCTCCTCCAGCAACACACAACTTTGTTCTAACAGACATGTCTTACAGCATCTCACTCAAGCTCAGTAGCCTCAGACAAGTCCTCATGCTCAAGACAAATAACCTGCACATATGACAAGCTTACAACGATGTTATGGTCAGACTTGGTCCACTAACTTTTAACATACTAAGGTAATCTAGTCTTACTCTGTGTATTTTGATTGTGTTTACCAGGGGTCATTTTCCACCAAGTATCAAGACTAAGGAAATATTGAAAAAAGTTTATGAGAATTCACCAGACTAACCGAAGTGGAAACGATCATTGGTAGTTTGAACTGATGGTGCGCTGGTAATGATCGATATTCATTTGGGATTTCTGGACCCTATATATATATATATTTTTTTTTTTTCAACAAGTCGGCCGTCTCCCACCGAGGCAGGGTGACCCAAAAAGAAAGAAAATCCCCAAAAAGAAAATACTTTCATCATCATTCAACACTTTCACCACACTCATACATAATCACTGTCTTTGCAGAGGAGCTCAGATACGACAGCTGAGAAAAGTCCCTCCCAGCTGTCACTATCTCAGACCCCTCCTTTAAAGTGCAGGCATTGTACTTCCCATTTCCAGGACTCAAGTCCAACTAAATCAATTAACTGGTTTCCCTGAATCCCTTCACAAAATGTTACCCTGCTCACACTCCAACAGATCGTCATGTCCCAAAAACCATTCGTCTCCATTCACTCCTATCTAACACGCTCACACATGCTTGCTGGAAGTCCAAGCCCCTCGCCCACAAAACCTCCTTTACCCCTTCCCTCCAACCTTTTCTTGGACGACCCTACCCGCCTTCCTCCCCACAGATTTATACGCTCTCAAGTCATTCTACTTTGATCCATTCTCTCTAAATGACCAAACCACCTCAACAACCCTCTTCAGCCCTCTGACAAATACTTTTAGTAACTCCACACCTTCTCCTAATTTCCACATTCCGAATTTTCTGCATAATATTTACACCACACATTGCCCTTAGACAGGACATCTCAACTGCCTCCAGCCTCCTCCTCGCTGCAGCATTTGCAACCCATGCTTCACACCCATATAAGAGTGTTGGTACCACTATATTTCGTACATTCCCTTCTTTGCCTCCATGGATAACGTTTTTGTCTCCACAGATACCTCAATGCACCACTCACCTTTTTTCCTTCATCAATTCTATGGTTAACCTCATCCTTCATAAACCCATCCGCTGACACATCAACTCCCAAATATCTGAAAACATTTAATTCTTCCATAGTCCCTCTCTCCAATGTGATATCCAATTTTCTTTATTTAAATCGTTAGATACCCTCATCACCTTACTCTTATCTATGTTCACTTTTAACTTTCTCCTTTACACACTCTCCCAAACTCGTCCACTAACCTTTGCAACTTTTCTTTAGAATCTCCCATAAGCACAGTATCATCAGCAAAAAGTAACTGTCAACTACCATTTTGCATTTAATTCTCCATAATTTAATCCACCCCTCTCCCCAACACCTAGCATTTACTTCTTTTACAACCCATCTATAAATATATTAAACAACCATGGTGACATTACACATCCTGTCTAAGACCTACTTTTACCAGGAGTAATCTCCTCTCTCCTACACACCCTAACCTGAGGCCTCACTATCCTCATAAACTCTTTAGCTTCAGTGACACTACCTATTCCATCACTTGCAACATTTGCCACATTGCTCCCCTATCCACTCTATCATATGCCTTTTCTAAATCCATAAATGCAATAAAACTTCTCTACCTTTTTCTAAATACTGTTCACATATATGCTTCACTGTAAACACTTGATCTACATCCCTACCCACTCTAAAGCCTCCTTGCTCATCTGCAATCCTACTCTCTGTCTTACCTCTAATTCTTTCAATAATAACCCTGCCATACACTTTACCTGGTATACTCAGTAAAGCTTATTCCCCTATAGTTTTTACCTCTTTTATCCCCCTTCCCTTTATATAAAGGAACTATACATGCTCCCTGCAATCCTAGGTACCTTCCCTCTTTCATACATTTATTAAACAAAATACCAACCACTCCAGCACTATATCCCCCTGCTTTTAACATTTCTGTCATGATTCAGTCAATTCCAGCTGCTTTACCCCCTTTCATTCTACTTAATGCCTCACGCACCTCCCCCCCACTCCATCCTGCTCTTCTTCACTCCTAAGCGATGGTGTACCTCCCTGGCCAGTACATGAAATTACCACCTCCCTTTTTCATCGACATTTAAAAGTTCCTCAAAATATTCCGCCATCTACCCAATACCTCCAGCTCCCCATCTACTAACTCCCTACTCTGTTTTAACTGACAAATCCATTCGTTCCCTAGGCTTTCTTACCTTGTTTATCTCCTCCAAAAATTTTCTTGTTTTCAGCAAAATTTCTTGACAGACCTCTCCCATTCTTTCATCCGCTCTTCTTTTGCACTCTCACCACTCTCTTCACCTTTCTTTTACTCTCCATATCTCTGCTCTTCTACTAACACTTCTGTTTTGTAAAACCTCTCATAAGCTACCTTTTTCTCTTTTATCACACTCTTTGCTTCTTCATTCCACCACTCCTCCTCTTTCCTCCTGCCCCACCCTCCTATAGCCACAAACTTCTGCCTACATTCTAATGCTGCATTTTTAAAACTATCCCAACTCTCTTCAGCCCCCACTACTCCTACTTGCACTAGCCACCTTTCTGCCAATAGTTGCTTATATCTCCCTATTTCCTCCTCCCTTAGTTTATACACTTTTACCTCTCTTACTTGCTGTTGCCATTTTCTTTTGTCCATCTACCTTTTACTCTAACTGTAGCTACAACCAAATAATGATCTGATATATCCGTTGCCCCTCTATAAACATGTACATCCTGAAGCCTACTCATCAACCTTTTATCCACCAATACATAATCCAACAAACTACTTTCCTTACATGCTACATCATACCTTGTATATTTATTTATCCTCTTTTTCATAAAATATGTATTACTTATTACCAAACCTCTTTCTACACATAGCTCAATGGTTCCCCATTTACATTTACCCCTGGCACCCCAAATTTACCTACTACTCCATCCACAACATTTTTACCCACTTTAGCATTAAGATCCCCAACCACAATTACTCTCTCACTTGGTTCAAAACTCCCACACACTCACTCAACATTTCCCAAAATCTCTCTCTCTCCTCTACACTTCTCTCTTCTCCAGGTGCATAAACACTTACTATAACCCACTTTTCACATCCAACCTTTATTTTACTCCACATAATCCTTGAATTTATACATTTATATTCCTTCTTTACCTGCCATTACTGATTATTCAACATTGCCACTCCTTCTTTAGCTCTAACTATTTGAAACCCCTGATCTAATCCCATTTATTTCTCCCCACTGAAACTCTCCTACCCCCTTCAGCTTTGTCTCACTTAAAGCCAGGACATCCAGCTTCTTTTCATTCATAACATCTCTGATCATCTCTTTCTTACCATTGCACAACATCCACGCACATTCAAACATATATACATATATACATATGTATATACATATATATACATATATATAATATATACATGTATATGACATATATTATACAATATAATACATATATACAATATACATATAAAACACATATATACATATATACACATATAATATTACACATGTATACATTATGCA
>WNWK01008244.1:64073-74843 GCA_009830355.1 Cherax destructor | reverse complement strand
ATACAGTAAAAGACTTTTGATAAAAAATTCCCCCCAAAATGCTGACGGATGTGTCTATAAGATTCCCTGTAAAGTATGCGATAAAGTTTATTATGGTCAAACTGGTAAAAGTCTTGAACTAAGATTAAAACAACATAAATATAGCATTAGAACTGGACAAGATTCTAATGCTCTATTTATTCATGTGAAGATTTTAACCATCCAATTGATTTTCAAAATGCTGAGAAGGTTGTATCAAGCAAGTCCATGGTTGAGAGAAATATAATAGAATCATGTTTCATTAAAAGCAGTTTTGAATATAATATGAATATTTCTTTTGGTTTATATAAATTGGATTCATTTATAATTAATAAAATTTGGGAAGAATTTAATAATAAATTGGACTAATCTTAATTCTTGGGAAGAGTTTCAGGTCCTTTCTTATGTTCCTCTTCACAGAGTCGTGAGATGTTACGCTACTGTGAGGTGTAGTCTTTGTTAGTGTGATGTGACTGTGAGGTGTAGTCTCGCCCTTATATAAGCCCTTCTTGTCATGTTTCCTGTTATAGTTCCTTGATAATGTGAGTAGTCACGAAAGCGCTTGGAATTCTTCTATTTTTTCATAGTGGTTTTCTTGCATGCATATATATATATATATATATATATATATATACATATATATATATATAATATATATATATATATATATACATATATATATATATATATATATATATATATATATATATATTATATATACATATATATATATATATATATATATACATATATATATATATATATATACATACATATATATATATATATATATATACATATATATATATATATATATATAAAAAGCCCCAAGTTAATCACACAACCGAGTCCAGCACACACTGGCAACCAAAACCAAGATGGGGCCCAGTCTCCTGGCTGGCAAAGCTCTCGCTTCACACGCAAAGGGTCCGGGTTCGATTCCCGGAGGGGTGAAAACATTAGACGTGTTTCCTTACACCTGTTGTCCTGTTCACCTAGCAAGTAGGTACCTAGGTGTTAGTCAATTGGTGTGGGTCGCATCCTGGGGGGACAAGATTGCAGACCACAATGGAAATAAAACAGTCCTTTGATGATGCACTGCCTTTCTTAGGTTATCCTGGGGTGGCTAACCCTACGGGGTTAAAAATCCGAGCAAACCCTTTAAGACTCTGGAGTATACCTGAAGGGGATGTTTGGGAGTCGCCCCCATGGCCCAGTCAATGATTAGGTCTTGTGGTAGATCAGAACCTGATCAACCAGGCTGTTACTGCTGCCTTCATCTCTGAACTCAAGAAGTCCATCACATCACTTGGGTAGTGAAACAAGTGGCAACACTACAAATCTTGGAAGCATTCTGTGAAGAAGCCGGAACAATTTCCCACACGGTTGTACCGCTTTCCATACGGCTGTACCACAAGTCAGAAGATTGAAGTGGATTATGTTAGGTAACAGGTGCTCCTCGCTTTACGACGGTGCGACAGCAATGCACGTACAGTAGTTGAAGACTGGTACTTGAAGTACATATATTTTATTTCCCAGGCGAAAGATTATCCTCAAAAAATATCCATCAAGAGTGTACTGTAAAATTTTTGTTGTACATACTGTGCTGTATAGTACATTATTCACTGGATAAACTTTGTGTTTATTTATTTATTTTTCAATAGTGGTACTAAAAGTAATTATTTTTTATCTACTTATTTAGTTACAGTAATTTACTTATTTAACGAATTTATGGTCAATTTATGATGCGTTTGTCAGAACATAACCCCGTCCTAAGTTGAACACCAATATACCTGGAGAGGGTTTCAGAGGTCAACGTCCAGGCGGCTCTGTCTGAGACCAGGCCTCATGGTGGATCAGGGCCTGATTAACCAGGCTGTTACTGCTGGCAGCACAGAAACTGACGTACGAACCACAGCCCGGCTGGTCAGGTACTGAACTCGCAGAATTTATTTCCTCGCTTTCCCTGGGTAACAAGCCTTTAGGAAATGCTTATAATTTATATAGGTAAAAAAAATTCTGTAGCTACCTGGTCCATACGTTCCGAGTCATTGAAAGTCATTTCATCTTCCAGCATTTTGTCTTCGTCTTCCAGCATGAGGTTAATGGAGTCATCTTCTATGTTGCGAACATCGTCCTCATCACCATGGCCTGCTTCCTCATCACTTTTCAATTTACCTAAAAGAAAAAAAACCAAGGGATCATAACACAATTCAAACAAATACACATACAGTGGTCCTTCGTGTTTCAGTCGATCCGATTATCGGTTATTTCGTGTTTTGGTTGCTTTTTCTGTGTTTCCCTCGTGTATCGGTCCGTACCAGACCTGTTCGCCTGCCCGCGCTTGCGCGCCTCGCAGGACGCCAGTCTAGTGTTGTTTACACTTAAAGAGAACATTACCCAGCGCGCTCTTTCAAACATTTCACAATATATTTACTCTGTTTATTGCTGGTTTAGTGATTGTCACCGTGAAATAAGTCACCATGGGTCCAAAGAAGCTTCCTAGTGGCACCCCTGTGGTAAAGAAAGTGAGAAACACCATCGAAAAATATGAGTGGTGTACGTGTGAGTGAGCTTGCCAGGATGTACGGAAAAAACATGTCTACTATCACCTCTATCCTGGCAAAAAGAAATCAAGGAAGCTAATGTTGCAAAAGGGGTTATGTTAACGAAAAATAGATCGAAAACAGTTGATGAGGTTGAGAAGTTGTTGGGGGTGTGGATCAATGAAAAACAGATAGCGGGTGATAGTATTTCCACGGCGATTATTTGTGAAAAGGCAAGGCAGTTGCACGCAGATCTTGTCAAGACAATGCCTGGAACCAGTGCTGAGGCGAGTGATTTTAAAGCCAGCAGAGGCTGGGTTGAGAGGTTTAAGAAACGTAGTGGCATACACAGTGTTGAGAGACATGGTGAGGCAGCCAGCTCAGACAAACGTGCAGCTGAAAAATTTGTGCAGGAATTCCAGGGGTTCGTAGACACTGAAAAATTCAAACCCCAACAAGTGTTTAATTGTGATGAAACAGGCCTGTTTTGGAAGAAAATGCCAAACAGGACCTTCATTACTCAGGAGGAAAAGGCACTGCCAGGACACAAGCCTATGAAAGACAGGCTAACTCATGTGTGCTAATGCCAGTGGTGATTTTAAAGTGAAGCCTTTACTGGTGTATCACGCAGAAAATCCCAGAGCCTTCAAGAAACACAATGTTAACAGGAATAATTTGTGTGTGCATTAGAAGGCTAACACCAAGGCATGGGTCAATAAGGACATTTTCGTGGAATGGTTGACTGGAGTGTTTGGCCCTAGTGTGAAGAAATACCTCCTGGTAAAGAAATTGGGACTCAAGTGCCTCCTGGTACTGGACAATGCTCCTGCTCATCCTCACAACTTGGAAGACTATTTGTCTGATGAGTTCAGTTTCATCAGTGAAGTTCTTGCCTCCTAACACCACTCCTCTCATCCAGCCCATGGACCAGCAGGTCATTTCCAACTTCAAAAAACTACACAAAAGCATTGTTTGAAAAGTGCTTTAAAGTGACCTTGGACACTAATTTGACCCTAAGAGAGTTCTGGAAAGATCACTTCAATATCATCCATTGAGGGAGTGACTTCCAGGACTTTGAACTCTGCTTGGAGACCATTGTGGCCAGGTTGTGTCCAACAGAGGGATATTGAAGGATTTGAGGCTGATCCTGACGACCCTGTGCCTGTTGTGGACTTTATTGTGGAATTGGCCAAGTGAGGTTGGAGGTGAGTGGTGAGGATGTGGAAGAGTTGGTGCAGGAGCACAGGGTAGACCTAACCACTGAAGAGCTAGACGACATTTAAGGAAATTAATTCAGAGGAGGAGGATGGACAGGGTGAGGTAGTAACTTCTTCAGAGATTAACCCTTTGGGGGTCGACAGGCCTTCTCAGGAAAGTGTTCCTGGGGTCGAAAATTTTTTGGAAAAAAAAAATTATTTTTTTCTTATGAAATTTGATCGAAAACTAACGGAATTATGCTTTCGCGAAGTTAGCGGTAGCCATGACACTTACGCATCGGTGATTTTTACCACTTTGAGCCCTATTTTCGACAAATTCCAATGTTTCAGTCTCCTAAAAGTATAGCTATTTCGCTAGAACTCGATTTCTTCTATCGATTGAGTACAAGAAACCGCCTATTTACCAATTTCATCTACCCAAAATAGTGGTCAGAAAATGGCAATTTTCCAATTTCACACAAATTTCAAACAATGCCAATTTCAAAATAGGGTCCAGAGTAAACAAGGCAGACATTCCTGGCACTAAAATAACATGTTCTCTGTTCATTAGTCACGTCTCCAGGCCCCTGTTCCATTACTTTTGCTTTTCATTTTGAATTTAAATTCTCACAAAAAATAGAAGATTTACTGTTATGTATACAACTGCATCATTGTAAAAATGGTATAAATAATATCAGAGCACTTGTGCATGAATATAAGACTCGCCAGTTTATGTGTATTGGAGGCATGGTGTGATTTGTTTACTCTTGAACATCGTCAAAAATCGAACATTTTCGCTACTTTGAGCTCAATTTCAAGGTACTTGTCATTGTCATACCAATCAAAATCATCTCTATTTCTGTAATATATCTTCCATTCTATCAAATGAGACCAAGAAAACGAGAATACATCAATAAAAACCATACGAAAATCGACTGCAAAGTCGCTGTTTTATCGAAAAAACGGTCAGTTTTTCTCTCTCATATGCAGTGTGTACTGCAGGATTTTTTATACTGCGCACACTGACCACACAGACCCATTCTTTCATATGTATGCCTACCAGACGTTTTCTGCTTAAATTGAGGCCGCTGGAATTTGGGCGTACTAGTACGGCTCCAACCCCTGCTCGTAAAACGTACTAGTACGGCACCGACCCCCAAAGGGTTAAGGAAATTTGTTCCAAATGGGCTGATGTGCAGACATTTGTTGAAAAACACCACCCAGAGCAAGCTGAAGCAAGCCACATCTGCAACATGTTCAGTGACAGAATCTTGCCCCACTTCAGGAAAATGTTGAAGAGTCGCCAGAAACAGAGGACTCTGGACAGTTATTTTTCTAGGAAGGGGTCTAGTGACTCAAGCTGGTCCTAGTGGCATTAAAAGAAAAAGATGGAAAGTAACCCCAGATAAGGACTTGTTACCTGAAGTCTTTATGGAGGGGGATTCCCCTTCCAAACACTAACACCCTCCCCCTGTCCTCCTCCCTATCTTCCAGATGCCAGCAACTCTCTTCAATAAAGGTAAGTAAATGTTATTTATTATGTAGTAGTATTTATAATTACACGTGTTAATAATGTTTTGTGTATGTAGAACTATAATTAAAATTTATTTTTTGTGAATATTTTTGGGTGGAACTGATTAATTGTATTTACATTATTTCTTATGGGAAATAAGGTTGAGTTTCGAAGTTTTCGAGTTGAGGTCTAGCTCCTGGAACTGATTATGACCAATAGTCAAGGGACCACTGTATTCAAGTCCAAAGGATTATAATGGAATTGAAATACGTACATATATGCAAGTCCCAGAGTCTTCAAGGCTCTCATTTACAATCTACCATAAAACACACTTAGAATGTTTATATAAAAAAAAACTACATTTCTGAAGGAGTGGGGATATTTGCAGTTTAGAACTGTACTATTGGCATGCCTCTGGCAAGACAGTGATAGAGTGAGTGATGATGAAAGTTTCTTTTCTTGGGTCACCCTGCCTTGGTGGGAGATGGCTGGCGTGTTAATGAAATGCAGCACATAACCCCAGGGTTAAATAAATGAAAAGCCCCTGGCTGTCTTCAAGCAGGCACTGGACAGGCACCTCAAGTCGGTACCGGATCAGCCGGGCTGTGGTTCGTACGTTGGACTGCGTGCGGCCAGCAGTAACAGCCTGGTTGATCAGGCTCTGGTCCAACAGTAGGCCTGGTCACAGACCGGGCCGCTGGGAATTCTACCTGGAATTCTCTCCATGTAGACTCCAGGTAGACTATTATATCCTTAATTGATATATTGAAATGACCACTGTGAAACGAGATTACAATCCGACAAATATTGTTGAAGCAAGCTGAATTTGGAGAGTATAGTGGTACGGACACATTCCATTCACTGGGAAGCACTGTCTGACCCACCAAGACCTAAGAAATCAATCCACATGGGATCATTACCAGAGATCTGGACAAGAGCAAATGTAGTCAACAATATTTGAAAAAGATGGATGGGAAGTGTTTAACTACAGACCAGCTACTCTGATGTGTATACCATGAAAGGTAATGCAGATGATCACAAGTGCTACACTACTTTAGATTCGTTCATAAACAATCAGCACAAAAAGAACAAGAACTTCCATAACTGGAACAACACAAATAACCTGCACATAGAAAAAGAGTAGCTAATGATGTTTCAATCTGACTTGGACCATTTACAGATCACACCGGCTTGTAGATGGTCCAAATTGGACCGAAATGTCATCAAAAGTTTCTAACATGTGGGAGTTATTTGTGGAATCAGCACATCCAAGAGATGGTAAATCCTGTCTCACCAACCTGTTGCAATTCTGTGACAAAGCAACAGACGAGACAGGAGGGAGGGATGGGCGGACTGCATTTTCTAAAGACTAAGAAATCATTTGATACTGCACCTCAAGACACTGGGATAAACTTGAGGTGCAGGCAGGAAAAACAGAATGTACTCTGGTGGATCAGAAAGTATCTTAGGTAAAGGAAGTGGTGTCAGTAAATAGCTGGGTTCCGCAAGAATCAGTAATGTTCCCGGTTTGTGTAAATGACATTGCAGATGGGACAATCATACGTATCAGTCTCCCGCTGCAAGACTAAATGGGGGGGGGGGGGAAGATGCGGAGAGGGAAAGACTCAAAATAGATCTGGACAAAATGGATAAATGGTTGGATTCAACCCTGCAAATGAAAGATTATGAAGAATGGGTTAAGGACAAGATAAGACACTGAACATAGACCAGGTGTGAGGAACTTAACCTTCTAGGGCATAAGTGTGGCCTTCTGAATTTTTTTTTTTTTTATTAACAGGCCGTTTCCCACCAAGGCCCGACAAAGAAAAACTTTCATCATTCACTCCATCACTGTCTTGCCAGAGGCGTGCTTACACTACAGTTATAAAGCTGCAACATTTAACCCTCTGACTGTTTCGGATGTATATATACGTCTTACGAGCCAATGTTTCGGACGTATTTATACGCCTAAATTCTAGCGGCCTCAAATCAAGCAGGAGAAAGCTGGTAGGCCTACATGTGAGAGAATGGGTCTGTGTGGTCAGTGCGCAGTATAAAAAAATCGGGCAGCCACTGGAGCATTGTAGGAACACCATTTCAGTAGTCCTTGTTCAGCATGCCTAGCGGTAAGAATTATTTGACTCCTTGGCACATCTGGGACATTTCTCTTCCTCAATGATAGTTCTAACACAGATGGAAGTGTGTCTGAAGATAAATTTCATGGTTTTGATGAGTTTGTGACCGAAAGCAATGCCCAGGATACCAGAAGGAAGGAAGAAAGTAAGTAAGGCAGAAAGGAAGGAATGAAGGAAAAAAGGAAGCTAGGTATTAAGGAAAGGAAGGAGGTTGTGGAGAAGATATGGGTCCCCTTTTGTGTTGACAGGCAGTGTGGGATGGTGAGTAATGGTATAATATGTCATTTGGACAGCTGCCTTACCCTGACTCAGCAAATTTAGATGTCCCCCCACACACACACACACACACACCCCCCACACACCCACCCCCCCCACCCACCCCCAAAATCATCACCATTTCTGTAATACATCTTCCATTCTATCGAATGAGACCAAGAAAACCAGAATACAACCACAAATACCATTCGAAAATACACCCGAGTCGTTATTTTAAACCAAAAAAACGGTCAGTTTGTTTCTCATTATGCACTGCGTGCTTCAGGTTTTTTTTTATACTGCGCACACTGACCACGCAGACCCATTCTATCATATGTAGACCTGCCAGCTTTCTTCCACCAGATTTGAAGGCACTAGAATTTAGGCGTACTAGTACGTGACCGACACTTGCTGCAATGACGTACTAGTACGGGACCGACCCTCAAGTGGTTAACAGTAGCCTTCCAACAAAGTTCCCACCTGAGATGGACCGTGGAGACAGGCTGTGGACCACAAAACAAGACCTCTGCAGCAAATACTCTTCTGGCCTTTAAAGAATATCATTGCGTCTTTTTATTCTTCACGAAGTCAAGTGTCATAAGTTGGGGACCATCTGTACCTGCTGTGTGTTGTGTTGGCCTCAAGCTCCACAGCCTTACCTTCCTCCTTGGGGTGCTTTCAATGTTCCCAATCTCACCTTTGGCATCCAGTGTAGCATCTTTCTCTTGTTCCTTGCCCTTCTCTTCCTTAGTGTCTGCTGCTTCCTGAGATTCTTTATCATGGGTCTCCTCTTGGTCCTCCTCTTCGTCTTCCAGTTCTTCCTCCTGATAATCATCCTTATCATCATCCTTGGCATTACCAGAGTCGCCATTAATGTGATTGGTCATTTCTTCATCGCCATCTCCAGATTCTGCAATTAAGATTAAGCCATGAAGTGGCTAGTGATGCATACAAGTGAACAATACCCTACACCTAAAGAACTTTACCTATTTATGATTACAGATGCCCAATGAATAATACAAATAATAATCTATTTCTACAGGTACAAGGTACGTATACAGACCATAGCTGATATCAATGATGCATTATATAGAAAGCCCCTTGTTATGCAAGCATTTCAGGCAAATTAGGTCAATTCTGTCCCCAGTAAACTAATACCCTGGTAGCTATTGTATTGCTAGGTGAACAGCATCAGCAGGTGTCTTAAGGAAACACAACCTAATGTTTCCACCTGTTCCGGGGATCGAACCACGGACCTCTGTGTGTGACCAAGTGTCCATACCCACTTCATTGGACCATGGAAATCACCACCACCAGTGCTATTAGGTACCAGTTTGACTTCAAAAGATGTCAACAGCACGGGTTATTTTACATATGGATATCTAGCAACAGAACTCCTGATTGTCTATTCAAATCTAATACAGTGGTACTCCCGAGTTTCGTACAGCTCTCAACTCGAACAATTATGTAAGTGTATTATTGTACAAGTGCTTTTGTAAGTGTATTTCTGGGTATCTGAAATGGACTAATCTAATTTAATTCATTTTTTTTTTTCAACAAGTCGGCCATCTCCCGAGGCAGGGTGACCCAAAAAGAAAGAAAATCGACCCAAAAAGAAAATACTTTCATCATCATTCAACACTTTCACCTCACTCATACATAATCGCTGTCTTTGCAGAGGCGCTCAGATACGACAGCTGAGAATAGTCCCTCCCAACTGTCACTATCCCAGACCCCTCCTTTAAAGTGCAGGCATTGTACTTCCCATTTCCAGGACTCAAGTCCAACTAAATCAATTAACTGGTTTCCCCGAATCCTTTCACAAAATATTGCCCTGCTCACACTCCAACAGCTCGTCAGGTCCCAAAAACCATTCTTCTCCATTCACTCCTATCTAACATGCTCATACATGCTTGCTGAAAGTCCAAGCCCCTCCCCACAAAACCTCCTTTACCCCCTCCCTCCAACCTTTTCGAGGACGACCCTACCCCACCTTCCTTCCCCTACAGATTTATACGATACGCTCTCCAAGTCATTCTACTTAAATCCATTCTCTCTAAATGACCAAACCACCTCAACAACCCCTCTTCAGCCCTCTGAGAAATACTTTTATTAACACCACACCTCCTCCTAATTTCCACACTCTGAATTCTCTGCATAATATTTACACCACACATTGCCCTTAGACAGGACATCTCCACTGCCTCCAGCCTCCTCGCTGCAGCATTTGCAACCCATGCTTCACACCCATATAAGAGTGTTGGTACCACTATACTTTACATTATTCCTTATGGGAACAAATTCGTTCGGTAACGGCACTTGAACAGCCTTCTGGAATGAATTATGGCCGAAACTCGGGGTACCACTGTACATTTCTTTTTTTAAATGGTTCAGAGATGAAGTCCCATAACCCCCATCATGTGGTTCCCACAGACTTTACTGGAGTACTGGGGAGTGTCGTGTGATTACTTACTGCGGTTAGACTTTACTGGAGTACTGGGGAGTGTGTTCTCAAATTCATACTCATCAGCGTCGTGACCGTCATCTTCAAGGGCCTGAAAAAAAGATTCAATTTGTATCACGTTATGACTAATGGTTACAGGGGACCTAAAGTTGTGAATTATCAACTAATCGTTCTGAAAAAGAACCAAATTTCAAACAAAATTAAGTCTAAAATACATTTAAAGACTTTTAATGTTGAACAAATATCATTTGTAACAGTTCTGTAATTCACGGTGACTGGAGCGACCTTGTTAGTACAGGACAGTGAGGTAATCAGTCCCCCCTAGCCTGGAGTCGATGAAATCATTCCATCGATCTTTTCCAGACCGATTGAACCATTCCAGCCACCCCTCCCCCTACTGCATGGCCCATACAGGTTTAGCACTTCCCCAAGCATGTCACACACAATGCTGACAGGTCCTGACCTGGTAAATCCCCCCCCCCAAAGAAAGTTCCTCGATGCTGAAGGGCTCTTTGTTCCGAAGAATAGGACCAGCCTTGGATCAAACCATTCTGCCTTTCCCCCGCATCCTGCAGTATGACCTATGTGGGTTTAGCGCTCCCCCCAACGACATACATCCGACAGGTCCTGACCTGGTAAATCC
>WNWK01008244.1:36573-56573 GCA_009830355.1 Cherax destructor | reverse complement strand
GAACACTTGAAGTTCCTAAACCTGTACTCCCTAGAACGCAGGCGGGAGAGATACATTATTATATACACATGGAAAATTCTCGAGGGATTAGTACCAAACTTGCACACAAAAATCACTCCCTACGAAAGCAAAAGACTCGGCAGGCGATGTAACATCCCCCCAATGAAGAGCAGGGGTGCCACTAGCACGTTGAGGGACAACACAATAAGTGTCAGCGGCCCAAGATTGTTCAACTGCCTCCCAGCATACATCAGGGGGATTACCAACAAGCCCCTGGCTGTCTTCAAGCAGGCACTGGACAGGCACCTCAAGTCGGTACCTGATCAGCCAGGCTGTGGTTCGTACGTTGGACTGCATGCGGCCAGCAGTAACAGCCTGGTTGATCAGGCTCTGGTCCAACATGAGGCCTGGTCACAGACTGGGCCGCGGGGGCGTTGACCCCTGGAATTCTCTCCAGGTAGACTCCAGGTAGATTAGTCAGGTTTTTACATATATCATATACATATATCATGGTACTCTGCCTTGACAAAAAAACTGAAAGATAAGCTGCAAATCACCCAGAACAAAATGGTAAGATTCATCCTGGACCTGGGACCAAGAGAACATGTAGGCCAGGATGAATTACAACAATTGGATTTGCTGAATATTGAAGACAGAGTAAAACAACTTAAATTGAATCAAGTTTATAAAATTGCTCACAAACAGTGTCCAGAATATCTTGCTGCCAATTTTGTCAAGGCTGGGAACCAAAGCAGTCATAGTACTAGGGGGAGAGAGCACAACTTTGTAGTACCCACAGTCAGTGGCCAGGCTTCAAACACCTTTTATTGTACAGCAATAAAGGAATGGAACAGACTGCCTGCACATGTCAAAGGCAGTCATAGCATGAGCCAGTTCAAGAAGAGAACCAAAAAGTACCTAATGAATGTAGCGACAAAAAGGGGAGGAGAATGATTTTTATTTTTAGTTAACACACATGTAAATGTAAATAACTCTTTTACCTTATTCCTAGTATACATATATCCTTTATAATATAATGACATATATATCCTACAATGTAAAAATTAAGTATAAAAAGGACCCCAATGGAAATAAGTCACTCTGTCTGACTTTTTTGGGTTATCCTAGGTTCTCTACACATATGCTGCTATGTATGATAATGTATGTAAATGTATTTGTGTATACCTGAATAAACTTACTTACTTACTTACTTATATCCTACAATGTATAATATTAAGGTATAGAAAGGACCCCAATGGAAATAAGTCTGTCTGACTTTTTGGGTTATCCCAGGTTCTCTACACCTATGCTGCTATGTATGATAATCTATGTAACTGTATTTGTGTATACCTGAATAAACTTACTGCAACCACTATTACTAATACAATACTACTACTCTCAGCCTCGACTCCATTGATCCATCTATGAATTTTGACTTTAATAAAAAATTGATGGACCAAGTACATTATTTTATTCGGTTATTTTTAATAAATTTCTAATCTACTGACTAGAAAATGGTCAAAATGGAATCGAAATATTGTCATGAATTTCCGTCTCCCAGGAACGAATTATTTATATACTAAACCAGTCAATGTATTTTTCTCATTATTATTTTCTTAAATTGACTTTAAAATTATTTATTAATAAAAATATTAAATTATGGATAACATGTTTAAACATTTAAGAAATAATAATATAATTTTGATTTTATTAATTATTTTTTGACTTATTGTTCCAGTCACAGTTTTCTTTTTTCACTAATATTTTCTTAGCTGACTTTAAAATTATTTAATAATCAAAATATTAAATTGGGGAAAACATTTATAATTTTTAAAAAATATATGGAATTTTAACTTTATAAAATTTATTTTGGCGTTATTTATAAATAAATTCTGATTTTTATTGCATATTTTATTGGAATTTACTGTCGAAAATAACTTTAAAAAATAAAGAATAAAAATTATGTAAGGAACTACGGTTCTAATATTTTATACAAAAATGAAAATTAAATATATTTTTAACCCAATAAACAGTTTTTTTATTATACAGAAAATAAATCCTACTTAATTATGGAATTAACAATTTAATTAGTGTTAAAACAGTTAAAATGATGATGAGTCTTCAATATAAAATAGAAATTTATATATTTCTAACCCAATAAACAGTTTTTTATTATTAGGCAAACAATTCTGGTTAATTAATAAATTTATAAATTATTTAGCACAAAATAGAAGATAAAAATAGGGCTGGAGAAGTGACCACATGTATAATAATTTACTCAAAATAAATACATTTCTCACCTAATAAATTATTTTTTAATAACCAAAAAATAAATTCTAGCTAATTATTCAACTAACAGTTTATTTAGGGTCAATATAGAGTTAGAAATAAGACCGGTGAAGGGACCACGTGTCTAATATTTTCGTAAATTGTTGTGTATTTGAGAGAGTGTTGGAGTGGAGAGTTGGAGGAGTGTTGGAGGAGTGTTGGAGGGAGTATAATACCCCGCTGATGGTCTTGGAGAAGTGAATGGACCTCCAACAACATGACGCTAGTCAAGTACTTAACCCCAGAGCAGCTGATAGGCTTCGAAAACTACAAGGTAGACATAGGATGGTGGTGGTGAGGCCTAGGATGGTGCTGGTGGGGTCTAGGATGGTGGTGGTGAGGCCTAGGATGGTGGTGGTGAGGCCTAGGATGGTAGTGGTGAGGCCTAGCATGGTGGTGGTGGGGTCTAGGATGATGGTGGTGAGCTCTAGGATGGTGGTTGAGCTAGTGGGGTGGTGGTCTAGGATGTGGTGGTGAGCCTAGGATGGTGGTGGTGGGGTCTAGGATGGTAATGGTCAGGAGGGGTGGGGCCTAGGATGGTGGTGGTGGGTCCTAGGATGGTGGTGGTGAGCCTCAGGATGGCAGGTGGTGAGGCCTAGCATGGCGGTGGTGGGGTCTAGGATGGGTGGTGAGCTCGGGAGGTGGAGGCCTAGGATGGGGTGGTGGGCCTAGGATGGGGTGGTGGGCCTAGGATGGTGGTGGTGGGGTCAGGATGGTGGTGGTGGGGCTAGGATGGTGGTGGTGGGGTCTAGGATGGTGGTGGTGAGGTCTAGGATGGTGGTGGTGAGGCCTAGGATGGTGGTGGTGAGGCCTAGGATGGTGGTGGTGAGGCCTAGGATGGAGGTGGTGAGGCCTAGGATGGTGGTGGTGAGGCCTAGGATGGTGGTGGTGAGGCCTAGGATGGTGGTGGTGAGGGCTAGGATGGTGGTGGTGAGGCCTTGGATGGTGGTGATGAGGCCTTGGATGGTGGTGATGAGGCTAGGATGGTGGTGGAGGGCATGGTGGTGGTGATGGCTAGGATGGTGGTGGTGAGGCCTAAGATGGTAGTGGATGAGGCACTGGATGGTGGTGTGAGGCTTAGGATGGTGGTGTGGTCTAGATGGTGGTGGTGAGGCTAGGATGGTGGTGGTAGGCCTAGGATGGTGGTGTAGGTAGAGGCTAGAGATGGTGGTAGTGAGGCCTAGGATGGTGGTGGTGGGGTCTAGGATGGTGGTGGTGAGCTCAGGATGGTGGTGGTGAGGCCTAGGATGGTAGTGGTGAGGCAAAGGAGGTGGGGCTAGGATGGTGGTGAGTGATGGCCTAGATGGTGGTGGTGGGGTCTAGGATGGTGGTGGTGAGGCCTAGGATGGTGGTGTGAGGGTCTAGGATGGTGGTGGTGAGGCCTCAGGATGGTGGTGGTGGGGTCTAGGATGGTGGTGGGGGCCAGATGGTGGTGGTGAGGCCTAGGATGGTGGTGGTGAGGCCTAGGATGGTGGTGGTGGGGTCTAGGATGGTGGTGGTGGGGTCTAGGATGGTGGTGGTGAGGCCTAGGATGGTGGTGGTGGGGTCTAGGATGGTGGTGGTGAGGCCTAGGATGGTGGTGGTGAGGCCTAGGATGGTGGTGGTGAGGCCTAGGATGGTGGTGGTGAGGCCTAGGATGGTGGTGTGGGGCCTAGGATGGTGGTGTGGGGCCTAGGATGGTGGTGGTGAGGCCTATGATGGTGGTGGTGAGGCCTAGGATGGTGGTGGTGGGGCCAGGATGGTGGTGGTAGGCCTGGGATGGTGGTGGTGGCCCTAGGATGGTGGTGGTGAGACCTAGGATGGTGGTGGTGGGGTCTAGGATGGTGGTGGTGGGGTCTAGGATGGTGGTGGTGGGGTCTAATATGGTGGTGGTGAGGCCTAGGATGGTGGTGAGGCCTAGGATGGTGGTGGTGGGGTCTAGAATGGTGGTGGTGAGGCCTAGGATGGTGGTGGTGAGGCCTAGGATGGTGGTGGTGAGGCCTAGGATGGTGGTGGTGAGGCCTAGGATGGTGGTAGTGGGGCCTAGGATGGTGGTAGTGGGGCCTAGGATGGTGGTGGTGAGGCCTATGATGGTGGTGGTGAGGCCTAGGATGGTGGTGGTGGGGCCTAGGATGGTGGTGGTTGGCCCTGGGATGGTGGTGGTTGGCCCTGGGATGGTGGTGGTGAGACCTAGGATGGTGGTGGTGGGGGTCTAGGATGGTGGTGGTGGGGCCTAGGATGGTGGTGGTTGTGGGGCCTAGGATGGTGGTGGTTGTGGGGTCTAGGATGGTGGTGGTTGTGGGGTCTAGGATGGTGGTGGTTGTGGGGTCTAGGATGGTGGTGGTTGTGGGGTCTAGGATGGTGGTGGTGAGGCCTGGGATGGTGGTGGTGAGGCCTAGGATGGTGGTTGTTGTGGGGTCTAGGATGGTGGTGGTGAGGCCTAGGATGGTGGTGGTGAGGCCTAGGATGGTGGTGGTGAGACCTAGGATGGTGGTGGTGAGGCCTAGGATGGTGGTGGTAGGGGGGTCTTGGAGGTTAGTGGTGTTAGCGGGGTCTAGGAGGGTGGTGTTTTTGGGGGTCTGAGATTGGTGGTGGGGTCTAGGAGGGTGGTGTTGGTGGGGTCTGTGAGATTCGTGGTGGGGTCTAGGTGGGTGGTGTTGGTAGTGGGGTCTAGGAGGGTAGTGGTGGTAGTGGGGTTGGGAGGGTGGTGATGGTGGTGGTAGTGGGGTCTAGGAGGGTGGTTTTGGTGGGGGTCTGTGAGATTGGTGATGGAGTCTATGAGGGTGGTGGTTGTGGGGTCTAGGAGGGTGGTGGTGGTGATGGGGTCTAGGAGGGTGGTGGTGGTGATGGGGTCTAGGAGGGTGGTGGTGGTGATGGGGTCTAGGAGGGTGGTGGTGGTGGTGGGGTCTTGGAGGGTGGTGGTGGTGGTGGGGGTCTTGGAGGGTGGTGGTCGTAGTGGTGGGGTCTGGGTAATTGCTTTTGTACCGTCATATGTGTAGTTAAATAATCCTAAGTCAATGCATCCTAATTCGAGACTCTCATGTAATTGCCTTTGCACCTTTGTAAAGTTGAAATATCCTAAGTCGCAGCTCCTGTATTAAAGTTTTCTGAAGTGCCCCATATATTCTGACTGGTAAATGGTGGAATTAATATTATTTTTTCCCTCCACAGTACAGTGCCCAAGACACAAGTCCGCTCAGCAACTATTTAATGCATCCGTTTTGGAATGCTGTTGTAAAGGTAAGTGTTAAGGCTTTTGATTTGAGGGATTGAGGTTGACCGTCCCTCGAATTTTACCTGATTACCTCCCATTACTGTATGACCCTTACACATTTAGCGCTCCTCTGCCCTTAAGGGAAATAGCCACGACCTCACTCAAGGAAAAAAATCTTGGGGCGAGTATAATACCAGGCACATCTGAAGTTCTCATCAACCAGATAACTGCTGCAGCATATGGGCGCCTGGCAAACCTAAGAATAGCGTTCCGATACCTCAATATGGAATCGTTAAAGACTACACCGTGTATGTCAGGCCCATACTGGAGTATGCAGCACCAGTTTCGAACCCACACCTGGTCAAGCACGTCAAGAAATTAGAGAAAGTACAAAGGCTTGCAACAAGACTAGTCCCAGAGCTAAAGGGATTGTCCTACGAACAAAGGTTAAGGATAATCAGCCTGACGACACTGGAGGACAGGAGGGTTAGGGGAGACATGATAGCGACATAAAATACTGCAAGGAATAGACAAGGTGGACAAAGACAGGATGTTCCAGAGATGGGACACAGAAACAAGGGGTCACACTTGGAAGTTGAAGACTCTGATGAATCAGCGGGATGTTAGGAAGTATTTCTTCAGTCATAGAGTTGGCCAGTAACCTGTTTGATGAGCAGGACGACTCCCACCACATCACTTTTCATTGTGACAGGCTGATCCATAGCAGGTCCAGGTTCTAAACTCCAAAAACTTGTCAATACGGTTCATTTCGTAGTCACCATAAACCCAAGGCTGGCCTGGGCGGGTTGATTGTGATACGTAGTAATGTATCTTAGAGAGGATAACAACCGTTTTGGATACTTTTTCTGTTATGTTTTGGATATAGATGCTGAATTTCAGGTTGCCCTCATTATGTTTAGCAATAAGAGTGTTGTCAATCATAATGTTCAGTTTTGCAACACCTGTTCTGTTACCAAACATAATATAGAAGGTTTTGTCAATATTAAGTGCAAGTTTATTAGCAGTCATCCAGGTCGATATTTTTACTAGCTCTTCGTTAACAATGGTGTTGAGTGAGGCAAGATTAGGGTAGATCATTAATGTATAAGAGGAAGAGTAAGGGACCAAGGACACTTCCCTGTGGTACTCCAGTATCCAGTGGTCTTATTGATGAGGTTGTGTCCTTAATAGAGACTTATTGATGTCTGTTAGTAAGGTAGGATTTGAAATATGTAAGTGCATGGCCTCTTATGCCATAATGATAAAGTTTGTGGAGTAGGATGCTGTGGTCTACTGTATCAAAAGCTTTTCTTAGGTCGATAAACAGTCCTAATGGATATTCATTTTTTTCCAGTGCTGTGTAAAGCAGGTCTAGCATTTTTACAATTGCGTCGTTTGTGCTTTTGCTTTTGCCACATTGCCAGGGGTTGAGGATGCTTTGTGCTGTTTTAAAGGAATATAATCACTTGTGCACAAGTTTTTCGAAGATTTTGGATAACAATGGTAAGTTTAATATTGGCCTGTAGTTATTTACATCTGTGGGGTCACCACCTTTGTGTATTGGTGTGACCCTTGCTATCTTGAGTAGTGCCGGGAAAGTGCTGGTTTTTAGTGATTTGTTAAAGAGAAATGAAATAGCAGGCGAAAGAACATGAGTCGCTCGTTTGTACAATAATGGAGGAACTTGAGCCAGATTTCCTGATTTATTTTTAAATGACTTAATAATGGTGGTGACTTCTGTGGGCTGGGTTGGTGCAAGATAGGAGGAGGTCGGGAAATTCCCATCTAAGTAATCACTTGCTCTGGCATTGGTACCTGGGATTTTGCTGGCGAGATTTGATCCTATGGTTGAGAAAGTCATTTATCTTGTTAACTGTATCAATAGGCTGTAGTGGTGTTTTATTCGGTTTAGTTAGGACAATATCCCTAGTTTTATGTATTTAATTTGTGGGTGCCCAGAATCTGAGTGTGTCTTCCAGGTCTTTTTTATATCTCTTCTTGTTTCAGTGAATCTATTGGAGTAGTACAATTGCTTAGCCTTTCTTATTAGTTTGGTGAGAACTGATGCATGATGTTTAATATCTTTGTTTATTAAGCCCTGTCGATATTGCTTTTCATATTGATGTTTCTTATCAATGGATCTTAGTATGCTGTTAGTTAGCCATGGGCAACCTAGCCGTTTATTCGTAATCTCTTTCGTTTTTGTGGGACAATGTTTGTTATATAGTCTTAAGTAATTTATTAAGAAATATATCTATCCAATCATCGATACCATTAGCTTCGGAGAATTCTGTAGGCCAGTCAACCGTCCCTAGCTCTGTTGTGAAGTTACTTATTGAAGCCTCGTCATGGAGTCTAAAAGAGACTTTGTTGTATTCCAATGGTGGTTTACCAATGTTTGTTAAGAGGAAGGTGGGGTAGTGGTCAGTAGTGCTGTCTGTGATTATCCCTGATTTAAGGGGAGCTAGTATATATTAGTCCATATATGGTCAATTATGGTTGCACAAGTCTCAGCCTGGTTGATTTTGTTATTGCTGGTATGAGTAGTGTGTTGTTCATATTGTTGATGAAATCAGTTACTGGCTGGTCATCTGTTAGGCGAAGGTTGATGTTGAGGTCTCCGGCTAAGAGAAGGTGGTGCTTGTTCATTTGGTTATTTGTTATTAGTGTCTTGTATTTATTGCTAAAATTTGGGATATTTGTATTAGGCATCTTGTAAATGACACTGATTGTTATAGGAGTAAAGTTTTTTTACAGTAAATTTTGCAAAAAATATATTCTCCATATTCATCACTATAGCAAGTAGTGTTATAACATAATACATATTTCATTAGAGTAATAGATGGCAATACCATCCCCAACTTGGTATGGTCTGCAGTTGTGGATTGCTGTGTACTGGTAATGAGTATATACAGTGGTAAACCGAGTTTCGTACAAAATTTGTTCCAGAAGGCTGTTCGAGTGCCGTTACCGAACGAATTTGTTCCCATAAGGAATAATGTAAATTAATTAGTCCGTTTCAGACCCCCAAAAATACACTTACAAAAGCACTTACAATAATACACTTACATAATTGTTCAAGTTGGGAGCAGTACGAAACTCGGTTTACTGAGTTTCGTACTGCATATATATTATGTCCTATTTAAGCTAGGTTTCAGTGAGAATAATACAGGAGAAGGTTGTCTTTAGGGACTCAAGGAGTACAAGGAGGTCATCATAGTGTTTACTTAGGGACCTAATACGTATTGTAATTGAGAACTGTTCTATTTTTGGCATTACAGTGAACCCCCGAGTTACGAGCACCTCGGAAATCGTACAAGTACAGTGGTCCCTCGACTAACGTAATTAATCCGTTCCAGGAGCTATTACTTAACACGAAAAATACGTAAATCGAAACCTTATTTCCCATAAGAAATAATGTAAATACAATTAATCCGTTCCACCCAAAAATATTGACATACGTACTAAATAATAAAAAACAATATATATACAGTGGTCCCTCGGTTTTTGCCAAAAATTCGTTCCAGAATGCTGCTCAAGTGCCATTACTGAACAAATTTACTTCCTTAAGCAATAATGTCACGTAGGTTAGTCTATTTCAGACCCCCAAAAATACACTTGCAACAGCACTTACGAAAATACACTTACATAAATGTTCGAGTTTGGAGATGCACAAAAACTTTTACTTACCTTTACTTACCTTTATTGAAGAGTTGCAGGCATCTGGAAGATAGGGAGGATGACAGGGGCAGGGTGTTAGTGGTTGGAAGGGGAATCCCCTCCAAAAGGACTTCAGGTAACAAGTCCCTCTCTGGGGTTACTTCCCTTCTTGGTCTTTTAATGCCACTAGGACCAGCTTGAGAGTCACTAGACCCCTGCCTGGTGAAATAACTGTCCACAGTCCTCTGTTTCTGGCGACTCTTTAATACTTTCCTGAAGTACAACATGGCTCTGTCACTGAAGTGGTTGCACAGAAGGCTCATTTCATCTTGCTCAGGGTGGTTTTTTTCAACAAAACTTTGCACATCGTTCCACTTGGAACAAATTTCCTTAAGCACTGAAGAAGGCACCTCCTTCTCTCTCTTTCCCTCCTCCTGTGAAGCAATAACCTCAGCTGTGGTCTGTTGCTGTTCCAGATGAAGCTCTTTCAGGTTCATCTGGAGTGGTGTTCCTCACTCTCTTTCTCCCTGGGGTGCCACTAGGAAGTTTCTTTGGACCCATGGTGACTTATTTCACAGTGACAATCACTAAACCACCAAAAAAGACACCAAATGTATTGTGAATGTTTGAAAGAGCACGCTGGGTAATGTTCTCTCAATGGTAAACAACACTTCACTGGCGTCCTGCGCAGGCGCAGGGCAGGCGCGGAGCAGGCGGACAGGTCTAATGCATTACGATACACAAGTCCATTTACGATACACGATATCGAAAAAAGCTTACGTTACACGATTTTTACGATATGAGCCTTACGTTACTCGGGGGTCCACTGTATATAAGTATAATATTGTAAGTGCTTTTGTAAGTGTATTTTTGGGAGTCTGAAATGGACTAAGCTACTTGACATTATTCCTTAAGGGAGAAAATTCGTTCGGTAACGGCACTTGAGCAGGCTTCTGGAATGAATTATGCTCGTTACTTGGGGGTCCACTGTACTTAGGACAGTGCTGGTTGCGATGCTGTGTAATAAGCAATTACTTTCCATTAAATTTTGATTGGGAGTTAGATTATATAGATTGAGATCTGGGTCTATGTGATCATTCAGCATTTAAGTTAAATGGTAATTATTTATATTAGTATTTATAGTGTGTTGAGTTCCAATAATGATATCTGTAATAAGGGGATGTTTGGGCAAGTGTGTAGCTGATGTATGTTGGTTAAGTAGAGTGTAGAAACTAATAAACATAATGAACTTAAGTGTTGACTATGTATTAAGCTGTTAATGAACTAGTATAGTATTAACTATGTTTAAAGCTATTAAGATGCACGTTTGCTGGAAGTCCAAGCCCCTCGCCCACAAAACCTTCTTTACCCTCTCCCTCCTATAGTGGTACTTCTTAACTCCTGTTTGGGAAACATGAAATTGACTCATATGAACTGGTGCAAAAGGGAGACCCTCTCATGCCCTTGTCTGTTGTGTCTGCTCATCAAGGAAATCAGAGAAGCTCTCTCTGGTGAAGTCGATATCTGGTTCTCGGGTGATAGTACCCCGGTACATAGACAATACATTGTCCAGAAATATATTTGTTGTTCATCTTAACATATTCTCTAGATCCAGACAATATATAGTGTGAGCAGCTCTCAGCTACTTTGTGTAACTGATCATGTACTCCACACTCACACATGACTGGTCATGTAGCAACAGTCACACATGAGTGTCCAAGTACCCACAGTCGCACAACGTACCCATAACTTACCACATGGAGGCGGCTGCTCTTCAAGTTCCATTTTTTTTTTTTTAGGATATAGCAAATAATAAACAAAAGAAATCCTTTTTTAGGATATAGCAAATAATAAACAAAAGAAATCCTTTTTTAGGATATAGCAAATAATAAACAAAAGAAATCCTTTTTTAGGATATAGCAAATAATAAACAAAAGAAATCCTTTTTTAGGATATAGCAAATAATAAACAAAAGAAATCCTTTTTTAGGATATAGCAAATAATAAACAAAAGAAATCCTTTTTTAGGATATAGCAAATAATAAACAAAAGAAATCCTTTTTTAGGATATAGCAAATAATAAACAAAAGAAATCCTTTTTAGGATATAGCAAATAATAAACAAAAGAAATCCTTTTTTAGGATATAGCAAATAATAAACAAAAGAAATCCTTTTTTAGGATATAGCAAATAATAAACAAAAGAAATCCTTTTTTAGGATATAGCAAATAATAAACAAAAGAAATCCTTTTTTAGGATATAGCAAATAATAAACAAAAGAAATCCTTTTTTAGGATATAGCAAATAATAAACAAAAGAAATCCTTTTTTAGGATATAGCAAATAATAAACAAAAGAAATCAGACCTCAACCAAATTTGGCAGTGAAGAGCTTAATGATTTTTTGGGTCGATCTGAGGTACTTCTTGAGGTTAGGTCTCTCCTTTGGTTCCTGGCTGAGGCCCTTCAGAGCCAGGGTCATTAACTGGTGGGGTTTACGATCCATTATTCCAATAACCTGTTTGATGAGCAGGGCAACTCCCACCACATCACTTTTTGTTGTCACAGGCTGACCCATAGCAGCTTCGTAGGAGGTCCAGGGGCTAAACTCCAAAAATTTGTCGATGCGGTTCTTTTCGTAGTCACCATAAACCCAAGGCTGGCCTGGGCGGGTTGAAAGCCCAAAATCAATTATAGAGGTTTTTGGACAGTTTGGGTCAGTTCTATCTACCATCACATTGTTTTGTTTAAGGTCCAGATGAACAATCCCTTTTTTGTGGATTTTAGTCAAATTCTTGATGATGCTTTCAATGGCTTTTAGCCAAAACTAATCATCTAATTTTTCCCCACCTGTCTCCTGGTTGTGGCTGAGAGTTTCGAGATCGTCCAACCCCAAGAAAGACATAAAGTAACATCCTATCTCAGGAGACAGACCCAGAAGTCTGGGAGCTCCACCTGCACCCTTGAGTCTCCAAGATCTGGGCCTCACGCAGACAATCCGTTTCTCGGGTAATAGGATCGAAGATGTTTTTGAGGACCACTGGTCCGTCATGTCCTGGAAGATTCCAGAGCTGGGTCTTACCACACCCTCCATAACTGAGGTCCTTAATTTTAGAAGTTTTTCATTTTCCGGAATCCACTTGGGATCGACAGACTTCTGGCGAAGTCGGCAAGCGCGTGTCTTGAACCAATCCATTGTTGTCTAAGCGACTGACTTAGAGGAAGAAGCAGCCGCGATGAAAGAGAGACCAAAAGATTTTCCAATCAGCTGACTGATTTATATGTAGATTTCCTAAGAGAAATTCCAAGGGTATATTCTCAATAGTCAGCCAACCCTTTATATAGTCAAGTTACTTCTTGAATATTAAGAAAACACCCAGGGGTATATGATCTCAATAGTCAGTCAAACAGTTATATAGTCAAGTTGGAATTATTGAATATTAGTCATGTGACTGCGATAGTGAAAAGCAGTGATGAATATTTCTTGTGGATGAGTTGTTGTGAAGAAGTGTAGTGGTGACAGTGTTCTTGATGTTCTCGCCTAATTGTGGTTGCAGGGGTTGAGTCACAGCTCCTGGCCCCGATGTGTAGTGTACTGAGTATGTGTAGTGACAGTTTTTTTGATGTGTAGTGATGTTTATGTGTGGAGATGTTGTGGAGTGATGTGTAATGTTGTATAGTTATGTATCGTGATTTTGGGGAGTGATGTACAGTGGATCCTCGGCACTCAAACTTAATTCCTTCCAGAAGGCTGCTTGAGTGCCGATCTGTCCGAGTACCGAAAGAATTTTTCCCAAATAATTTTCTTTTTGGTTGGCTGTTATCAGTATCCCTCTTAGGCCCCATGGGAACTTATGTAAACAAATAATATAAAAAACACCAAAAAATGCAAAGAAAAGTGAAATAGTTTACAGCAATGTTCTGATAGGTCGTGTGCCAAGCAAATGGTTGACTAGTGAGTACAGTAGAACGTCATTTAGCACGATAGTTACGTTCCTGAAAAAGTCGTGTTAGATAATTTCGTGTTAAATAATTAAAAGAACTAATGGGAAAAATAGGGTTACGTTCCTGAGAGTCCCCAAAAAGCCAAACAAGTTTTTTTTAGACCAACAGATCTTACAAAAATAAAAGTGAATATGTAATTGTAGTTCATTATCGTGATGTATTATGTTGTTTTTACTGCTTAAGACTACAAATGTAATAGAAATAATAGTATTTACCTTAAATTGTGGGTGCTGGTGTTTGTGGATGATTGTGAAGAGTGGAGAGTTATGCTGTGGCCCTACTGGGCTGAGGTGGATAGTAGAAGTTCTTGAACTGAAGTCGATCGTTGAACTGAGTGTCTAACTTTAAGTCAGTCAAGCCATTCAGTAAGTCAGTCAAGTCATTCAGCAAGTCATTCAGTCAGTCAGTCAAGTCATTCAGTCAGTCAAGTTAGTTAGTCAGTCAAGTCAGTCAAGTCAGTCAGTCAGTCAGTCAGTCAGTCAGTCAGTCAAGTCAGTCAGTCAGTGAAGTCAGTCACACAAACTTATGTTTACATCTTTTTATGTGTACAAAGTAACACTTCATTACGGCCACGGGTTATGTCTTGTCTAATATCTTTGTTTTCTTCGTTAATTAAAGATCAAAACACAATTCACTCTTATTTTATTCTTCACAAACACAGCTGGCTTGTAGCTAGGACTTCTTGACGCGTATGAAATACGTACGAATGCTGGGATGGTGGGGTCCGTGGTGGGTGGGTAAGGCGGGTGGTGTCTGCTGAACCACAACAACAGTAGTAGTAACAAGACTGCTTGTGAGAATAGTTATTTGTTTTTCCTTCCCACAAACTGTAAGTAAGTTTATTCAGGTATACACAGATACAGTTACGAAGATTATCATACATAGCAGCATATGTGTAGAGAACCTAGGATAACCCAAAAAAGTCAGTGTGACAGTATTTCCATTGACTGACTTGGGTTATCCTAGGTTCTCTACACATATGCTGCTATGTATGATAATGTATGTAACTGTACTCACCTAATTGTGGTTGCAGGGGTCGAGACTCAGCTCCTGGCCCCGTGTATCTGAATAAACTTAGTTTGCAGGAAGGAAAAACAACAAATTCCCTTTTCCTCAAAGCATGAGGATTCTTAGGCAGTAAATAACCATGCGCTCAAAATTTTTCCCCTCCTGCCGAACCGTGTAATATCATCTTTACGTCGTGTAAGATGATAATGTGTCGCAAATCTTAAATCGTGCAATACCGGTAACGTGCAACATAATCTCGTGCTAAATGACGTTCTACTGTAATTTGTTTACAGAACAAAGCGTTCGAATACTGAATTGTCAGAGTACAGAGCTGTTCAAGTACCGAGGTTCCACTGTATCGTGTTACAGTATATAGTGATGTGCATTGATGCTGTGTAGTTGTGTAGTGATATGTATTGATGTTGTGTAGTGAACTATAGTGATGGAAAAATAAACACATAAGCAGTATAATGTGATCCTTTATTGACAACGTTTCGCCCACGCAGTGGGCTTTATCGAGTCACAGACAGATCTACCTGGAAAATGAGCAACATGGAGATATATATAGGGTACAGTCAGGTGGAGAATGCTGGGTCAGGTGGAGAAAGCTGCATGTGAGTCTTAAAAGTAGTGTGATAGTTAAAAACATAGTGTGACTTAAAGGACCTGCAGTGTACCATTCTTGAGTTCTAGGTGGGATAGCGTTGAAGAAGTTTCTTGGCAATAGGTTCAGCTATGTTGTAGAAGCCGTTGTTCTGGTTGAAGTTGTTGGATATACAGATGAGTGATGATTCTAGGATTCTTCGGTATTGCGTGTTGTCTTCTCTGGCGATGAGTCTTGCGTTTCTGTAGTTGATTAAATGGTTGTGTAAATTTCGGTGTTGAACACAGGCATTTCTTGAGTCGTCAGATCTGCCTGCATACTGGTGTTCTGAAATGCGTGTTTGTAGGTCTCTGGATGTTTCGCCAACGTATAATTTGCTGCAGCCATTACAAGGGATTGTGTATACCCCTGCCGTGGATTGAAGCTTTTCCTGTCTGTTACTGGTAATGTCCTTAATGGTGGTGGATGTGGAGGTGGATACTCGGAATGAGGTCTTAGAAAAAATGTTGGAAACTTGTTTGGAAATGGAGTTGGTGGGAAGGACTATGTATCTCTTCTCAGCAGTGTCTTCTCTGGGTGTGTTGAAGATGTTTAATGCCCGTCGTCTGCAGTCTCTAATGAAGTGACGAGGATAGTGAAGTTTGGAAAAAACTTGTTCAATGAGGGAGCATTCTTCTTCAAGGAACTCACGTTGTCAATAAAGGATCACATTATACTGCTTATGTGTTTATTTTTCCATTGTGTCGGTATTTTATACCATTTATTTCCATCGAACTATAGTGATGTTGAGTAGTGATGTTAATATGTAGTGACGCTGATGTGTAGTTATGCAGATATGTGTTGTGTGATGATATTGTGTAGTGATGTTGATGTTTAGTAATGTGAAGTGATGTTGATGTGTTTTGATGTTCATTTGTAGTGATGTTGTGTAGTGACAGTCATGTGTAGTGATGCTGCATAGTGATTCTGTGTAGTAATTATGTTGTGTAGTGATGTTAAAGTGTAATGATTGTGTTTTGAGGTGATATTTATATGTAGTGATGTATACTGATGTTAATGTAATGTGATATTCTGTTGTGATGTATAGTGATGTTTTGTGATATGAAGTGATGCTGATGTGTAGTGATATTGTGTTGTGAGGTTGATGTGTAGTGATTATGTGCAATGACATTGTATAGTGATGCTGTGTAGTAATTTTGTTATGTAGTCGTGGTGTGTATTGATGCTGGGTAGTAATGTGTAGTGTAGTAATGCGTAATGATTTTGCAAAGGCGTTTCACAAATGCAATCATGGAGTGATAGCGCACAAAATGAGGGCCATGGACATTACGGGAAGGTATTTAAATGGATTTTCGGGTTCCTAACACACTGAACACGAAAAGTAGTAGTAAACATTGCAAGATCCAGAATCAGCGAGGCCAAAAGCTCAGTGCCCCAAGGTACTGTCCTTCCACCTCTGCTGTTTCTCATCCTCATAGCAGACATTGATAAAAACACCCATCACACTTTTGTATCATCATTTGCAGATGACACTAAAATAAGCATGAAAATCACTACGGTAGAGGACACTGAAAAATTACAGGGAGTCATAAGCAGGGTTTTCCAGTGGGCAGTGGAGAACGACATGACGTTCAGGGGTGATAAGGTCCAGCTGCTTAGGTATGGAAAGAATTAAGAACTCAAAAGGAACACTATATACAAAACTCAATAGGTGTCACCAAATAGAACGGAAGGAACATGTAAAAGACCTGGGAATAATTTTGTCAACTGACCTTTCTTTTAACCCTTTGAGGGTCGGTCCCGTACTAGTACGTCATTGCAGCCAGGGTCGGTCACGTACTTGTACACCTAAATTCTAGCACCGTCAAATCTGGTGGAAGAAAGCTGGCAGGCCTACATATGAAAGAATGGGTCTGTGTGGTCAGTGTGCGCAGTATAAAAAAAATCCTGAAGCACACAGTGCATAATGAGAAAAAAAAACTCCGACCGTTTTTTTGGTGTATTTTCGTATGGTATTTATGGTTGTATTCTGGATTTCTTGGTCTCATTTGATAGAATGGAAGATATATTACAGAAATAGTGATGATTTTGATTAGTTTTATGATGACAAATACCTTGAAACCGAGAGCAAATTAGCGAAAATGTTTGATTTTTACCGATGTTCAAGAGTAAACAAATCACACCATGCGTCCAATACACATCAACTGGCATGTCTAATATTCTTGCCCAAGTGCACTGATATTATTTATACCATGTTTACAATGATGCAGTTGTATACATAACAGTAAATCTTCTATTTTTTTGTGAGAATAAAAATTCAAAATGGAAAGGAAAAGTAATGTAAGAGGGGCCTGGAGACACAACTAATGAACAGATAAAATGTTATTTGAGTGCCAGGAATGTCTGTCTCGTTTATTCTGGGCCCTATTTTGAAATGGGCATCTTTTGAAATTTGTGTGAAATTGGCCAAATTGCCAATTTCTGACCACCTTATTGGGTAGTTGAAATCTGTAAATTGGCAATTTCTTATATTAACATTGGAAATTGCCAAAATTAAGACTCAAAGTGGGCGAAATCGCTGATGCATAAATATCGCTGATACAGCTAATTTCGCAAGAGCATAATTCTGTTCATAATTTCATAATTTTGGTGTCGTTATGATCGGAAAAAGATTCTATGATTTCATATGAAAAAATAATTTTTTTTTTTCGAAATTTTTTCGACCCTGAGAACAAGTTTAGGAGAGGGCTTTTCGACCCTCAAAGGGTTAAAGACCATAACAAAACAAAGATCACGACAGCCAGGAAGAGGACGAGGTGGGTATTGAGAACTTTCAAAACAAGGGAAATAATGCCGATGGTGACATTCGTCAAATCGCTAGTGCTCCCTCACTTAGAATATTGCTCAGTGTTGACGGCCTCGTTCAAAGCAGGAGAAATATTTAATTACTGTGAAACCGCTACTACCTCTGTTGATATACGTATAAAAAACAATGTTCAATTCAAATCAACTCTGATATATATGTCTAGTCTGTATAGTCTGTAAAGCATTAGGTTTAGTCTGCCCAAAATTCCTCGGGATGATAGTGGCTCTCTTTGCACTTAGCAAATCAATATTGGAATTAAACATTGTACACTATGCATGAAAATAGACTCTTTATAACATGTCAGTCACACATTGTAAACTATGCAAAGAAATAAAAATTTGAATTTGAATTTTGAATTTAGATCTAGGTCAACGTGATCATTCAGCATTTAGGTTAAATGGTAATTACAGTGAGCCCCCGGTTCTCGTGATTAATCTGTTCCAGAGGGCTTAATGAACACCGAATATAACGAACTCCGAATATTTTCCCCATAAGAAATAATGGAAATAAAATTAATCCGTTCCAGACACCCAAAAGTATTAAAATAAAATATTTTTTTACAACATATAGACATTAAATTACACACAAAACAATGAGAAATAAAGAAATAATAGTACAATAACATGTCACTTACATTTATTGAAGAGTTGTTGATGTGTGGAAGACGGGAGGAGGGGAGAGGATGGAAGTTTTTTATTGTTTGGAAGGGAAATCCCCGTCTATAAAGACATCAGGTAACAAGTCCTTGCCTTCCTGCTACACTCCCTGCATGCCTGCTACACTCCCTGCATGCCTGCTACACTCCCTGCATGCCTGCTACACTCCCTGCATGCCTGCTACACTCCCTGCATGCCTGCTACACTCCCTGCATGCCTCACTCCTGCATGCCTGCTCACTCCCTGCATGCCTGCTACACTCCCTGCATGCCTGCTACACTCCCTGCATGCCTGCTACACTCCCTGCATGCCTGCTACACTCCCTGCATGAATGCTACACTCCCTGCATGAATGCTACACTCCCTGCATGAATGCTACACTCCCTGCATGAATGCTACACTCCCTGCATGAATGCTACACTCCCTGCATGAATGCTACACTCCCTGCATGAATGCTACACTCCCTGCATGAATGCTACACTCCCTGCATGAATGCTACACTCCCTGCATGAATGCTACACTCCCTGCATGAATGCTACACTCCCTGCATGAATGCTACACTCCCTGCATGAATGCTACACTCCCTGCATGAATGCTACACTCCCTGCATGAATGCTACACTCCCTGCATGAATGCTACACTCCCTGCATGAATGCTACACTCCCTGCACGCCTGCTACACTCCCTGCACGCCTGCTACACTCCCTGCACGCCTGCTACACTCCCTGCATGCCTGCTACACTCCCTGCATGCTGCTACACTCCCTGCATGCCTGCTACACTCCCTGCATGCCTGCGACACTCCCTGCATGCCTGCGACACTCCCTGCATGCCTGCTACACTCCCTGCATGCCTGCTACACTCCCTGCATGCCTGCTACACTCCCTGCATGCCTGCTACACTCCCTGCATCCCTGCTACACTCTTTACCACAGGGCTGGCACTAGGAGCTTTCTTGGGGCCCATGGTGGCTTATTTAGCAGTTGCAAGCACTAAAAACACTGGAATAATGACAAAATGTATGGTATGAATGCGTGGGTGGCGGTCACTTGCTGGTAAACAATAGCACACTGACGCTGAATGGAGTGTCCGGGCCCGCTCAGGCCACACGTATGCGTCTGGGACAAATCATGAACTCCGAGCGGATTCGTTAACACCGAGCCAAAATTTTTGTGAAAAAACTTAACGAACACCGATTTTAACGAACTCCGATGCTAACGAACACTGGAGGTTCACTGTATTTATATTATTTATAGTGTGTTGAGTTCCAATAATGATATCTGTAATAAGGGGATGTTTGGGCAAGTGTGTAGCTAATGTATGTTGGTTAAGTAGAGTGTAGAAACTGGAAAGATAAACACATAAGCAGTATAATGTGATCCTTTATTGACAACGTTTCGCCCATGCAGTGGGCTTTATCGAGTCACAAACAGATCTACCTGGATAGAAGTTACACAAGTATATATAGGATAGTCAGGTGGAGAATGCCGGGTCAGGTGGAGAATGCAGCATGTGACAGTCTTCAAAGTAGTGTGATAGTTACAACCTTGGGTAACATAAAAAGAGATTGGACAAGTATAGGAACATAAGAAAGAAGGAACACTGCAAGAGGCCTACTGGCAGGTCCATGTCAAAACCAACCCACCAACACCAACAGTAGATGGGTAGACCTTCTGTTGGTGTTGGTG
>WNWK01008244.1:0-36473 GCA_009830355.1 Cherax destructor | reverse complement strand
TTAAGGAGATAAATTCGTTTGGTAATGGCACTTGAACAGCATTCTGGAATGAAAAATATCGTAAACCGGGTACCACTGTACCTATAACTAAACCCTTTCTATACAAAGTTCAATCAAAGGGCTCCCATTATCATTTACACCTGGCACCCCAAACTTACCTACTACACCCTCTCTGCATGTTTCTCCCACTTTAGCATTTAGGGTCCCTACCACAATTACTCTCTCATTTGGTTCAAAAGTTCCTATACATTCGCTTAACATCTCCCAAAATCTCTCTCTCCTCTACACTCCTCTCTTCTCCAGGTGCATACACGCTTATTATGACCCACTTTTCCATCCGACCCTTATTTTAATCCACATAATCCTTGAATTTACACATTTATATTCCTCTTTTCCTTCCATAACTGATCCTTCAACATTATTGCTACCCTTCCTTAGCTCTAACTTCTCAGATACTCTGACTTAATCCCATTTATTTCTCCCCACTGAAACTCGCCTACCCCTTCAGCTTTGTTTCGCTTAGGGCCAGGACATCCAACTTCTTTTCATTCATAACATCGGCAATCATCTCTTTCTTATCATCCGCACTACATCCACGCACATTCAGACAACCCAATTTTATAAAGTTTTTCTTCTTCTCGTTTTTAGTAGATTTGTACAGGAGAAGGGGTTACTAGCCCATTGCTCCCGGCATCTTAGTCGCCTCATACGACACGCATGGCTTACGGAGGAAAGATTCTTTTCCACTTCCCCATGGACAATAGAGAAAATAAAAAGAACAAGAGCTATTAAGAAAAAGAAGAAAAACCTAGATGTGTGTATGTATATATATGCATGTGTATGCCAGTGTAGTGTGACCTAAAGTGTAAGTAGAAGTAGCTAGATATACCTGTTATCCAGCGTGTTTATGAGACAGAAAAAAGACACCAGCAATCCTACCATCGTGTAAAACAGTTTCAGGTTTCTGTTTCACAGTCACCTGGCAGGACGGTAGTACCTCCCTGGGTGGTTGCTGTCTACCAACCTACTACCTAAATAATGTATATTAGAGCTGATTTCCTCAATTCTGTTTATTTCAGTATACAGTACACTTCTGTATAAACATTTAAAAATAGTATACCAGAAATGTTATAAATGGTGTAAAGGTGACATTAAAACAATATCAAAGATGGTTGATGCAAATCCACTACCATTATAGTATGCTCCTCGTTTAGTGACAAATTTGTTTACTGACGGGGTATTAGATCCATATCTCCGTTGTTAAGTGAGGAGAGGCTGTATATTAGGGCTGATTTCCTCTGCTGTATTCTGCTTATTAGAATAAACAGTATGCTACCATATAAACATTTAAAAATATACTAAAAATGTTATAAATGGTGCAAAGGTGACATTAAAACAATATCAAAGATGGTTGACACAAACCCACTGCTATTATAATATGCTCCTCACTTAGCAACGAATTTGTTTACCGGCGTGGTCTTAGAAACTGAGCTCCATCGTTAAGTGAGGAGAGGCTGTATTATATTTGTATTTATTTATGCTATGATGTCTGGTCCCATACTGCTCAGTCTTCACAAGAGAGCTCTCTTGTTTCAATATTGTCAGAATATTAAATTTTTATTACAGTACGTATTTGTAACTGATTTTCACGTACAATAGTGCCCTGGTATCTGCAGGGGATACATTCCGAGACCTACCATGGATGCCTGAAACTGCAGATAATAGTGATCACTATATATAAGTTGTTTTTTGTTTATGTATATACCAATGATAAAGTTTAATTGATAAATTATGCACAGTAAGTGGAGAATTATCACTTTTTCGGTGATGGGAAGCACTTCATGGCTTCTCTTAGGCTTCGAAGAACTGCCACCATAACTACTTTTGCACTTTGGTGCCATTATTAAGCAAAATTAAAGGTTATTTTTGGGCCACAGTAAACCACGGAAATCAACTCTATGGATACGGGGGTTCTACTGTACACAATACTGCATGGATAACTGAATCCGCAGTAACACATTCTACTGTATTATTTACAATAATTTTCTCTCCGTTCTAGATATGTCCACGTTGGATCGCTCCCAATGTTCTCACGTTCGTGGGATTCCTCTTCACTGTTGGGAATTTTGTCCTGCTAGCTGTCTATGATTATAGTTACTATGCCTCCAGTGACCTGCCGCCGGGAGATCAATACCCGCCCATTCCAAACTGGGTGTGGATAGTGTGTGCAGTCAGTCATTTCATGGCACACACGTTAGGTAAGTCTTGCTATGTTTGTATTTGAAATCAATGGCCGTTTCCTGCCAAGGCAAGGTGACCTGAAGTTTATCCATATGTTGGTGCTTCTCAGTTTATGATGGGGTTACATTCCAACGAACTCATCATAAGTTGAAAATATTGTAAGTCGACAATATCGTAAGTCAGATATGAAACCAATACAGTGGACCCCCGGATTACGTCATTATTTCGTTCCAGAATGCTGTTCAAGTGCCGTTACTAAATGAATTTGTTCCCATAAGGAATAATGTAAATTAGATTAGTCCTTTTTTTTTTTTTTTTTTTTATTAACACATCGGCCGATTCCCACCAAGGCAGGGTGGCCCAAAAAAGAAAAACTTTCATCATCATTCACTCCATCACTGTCTTGCCAGAGGGGTGCTTTACACTACAGTTATAAAACTGCAACATTAACACCCCTCCTTCAGAGTGCCGGCACTGTACAGTGGTCCCTCGGTTTTCGTCCATCTCCAAACTCGAACATTTATGTAAGTGTATTTTCGTAATTGCTGTTGCAAGTGTTTTTTCTTAAGGAAGTAAATTCGTTCGGTAATGGCACTTGAGCAGCATTCTGGAACAAATTTTCGGCGAAAACCGAGGAACCACTGTACTTCCCATCTCCAGAACTCAAGTCCGGCCTGCCGGTTTCCCTGAATCCCTTCATAAATGTTACTTTGCTCACACTCCAACAGCACGTCAAGTATTAAAAACCATATGCCTCCATTCACTCCTATCAAATACGCTCACACATGCTTGCTGGAAGTCCAAGCCCTCGCACACAAAACTTCCTTACCCTCCCTCCAACCTTTCCTAGGCCGACCCTACCCCGCCTTCCCCCCACTACAGATTTATACACTCTCGAAGTCACTTCTCTCGTTCCATTCTCTTTACATGTCCAAACCACCTCAACAACCCTCCTCAGCTCTCTGGACAATCGTTTGGTAATCCCGCACCTCCTCCTAATTTCCAAACTCCGAATTCTCTGCATTATATTCACACTCACACATTGACCTCAGACATGACATCTCCACTGCCTCCAGCCTTCTCCTCGTTGCAACATTCATCACCCATGCTTCACACCCATATAAGAGCGTTGGTATAACTATACTCTCATACATTCCCTCTTTACTTCCATGGACAAGGTTCTTTGTCTCCACAGACTCTGAAGTGCTCCACTCACCCTTTTCCCTCATCAATTCTATGATTCACCTCATCCTTCATAGACCCATCTGCTGACATGTCCACTCCCAAATATCTGAATACATTCACCTCCTCCATACTCTCTCCCTCCAATCTGATATCCAATCTTTCGTCACCTATTCTTTTTGTTATCCTCATCACCTTACTCTTTCCTATATTCACTTTCAATTTCTTCTTTTACACACCCTACCAAATTCATCCACCAACCTCTGCAACTTCTCTTCAGAATCTCCCAAAGCACAGTGTCATCAGCAAAAGCAACTGTGACAACTCCCACTTTGTATTTGCTTCTTTATCTTTTAGCCCAACACCTCTTGCCAAGACCCTCGCATTCACTTCTCTTACAACCCCATCTATAAATATATTGAACAACCACGGTGACATCACACATCCTTGTCTAAGGCCCACTTTTACTGGGAAATAGTCCCTTCCCTCCTACACACTCTAACCTGAGCCTCACTATCCTCATAAAACTCTTCACTGCTTTCAGTAACCTTCCTCCTATTCCATACACCTGCAACATCTGCCACATTGCTCCCCTATCTACCCTATCATACGCCTTTTCCAAATCCATAAATGCCACAAAAACATCTTTACCCTTATCCAAATACTGTTCACCTATATGTTTCACTGTAAACACTTGGTCTACACAACCCCTACCTTTCCTAAAGCCCCCTTGTTCATCTGCTATCCTGCTTTCTGTCTTACTCTTAATTCTTTCAATGATAACTCTACCATACACTTTACCAGGTACACTTAACAGACTTATTCCCCTATAATTTTTGCACTCTCTTTTGTCCCCTTTGCCTTTATACAAAGGAACAATACACGCTCTCTGCCAATCCCTAGGTACCTTACCCTCTTCCATACATTTATTAAATAATAGCACCAACCACTCCAAAACTATATCCCCACCTGCTTTTAAAATTTCTATCTTTATCCCATCAATCCCAGCTGCCTTACCCCTTTCATTCTACCCACTGCCTCACGAACTTCCCCTACACCCACAACTGGCTCTTCCACACTCCTACAAGATGTTATTCCTCCTTGCCCTACACACGAAATCACAGCTTCCCTGTCTTCATCAAAATTTAACAACTCCTCAAAATATTCTCTCCATCATCCCGATACCTCTAACTCTCCATTTAATAACTCTCCTCTCCTATTTTTAACTGTCAAATCCATTTGTTCTCTAGGCTTCCTTAACTTATTAATCTCATTCCAAAACTTTTTCTTATTTTCAACAAAATTTGCTGATAACATCTCACCCACTCTCTCATCTGCTCTCTTTTTACATTGCTTCACCACTCTTTTAACCTCTCTTTTTCTCTCCATATACTCTTCCCTCCTTGCATCACTTCTACTTTGTAAAAACCTCTCATATGCTAACTTTTTCCCCCTTACTACTCTCTTTACATCATCATTCCACCAATCGCTCCTCTTCCCTCCCGCACCCACTTGCCTGTAACCACAAACTTCTGCTGAACACTCTAACACTACATTTTTAAATCTACCCCATACATCTTCGACCCCATTGCCTACACTCTCACTAGCCCATCTATCCTCCAATAGTTGTTTATATCTTACCCTAACTGCCTCCTCTTTTAGTTTATAAACCTTCACCTCTCTCTTACTTACTGATTCTATTTTCCTTGTATCCCATCTACCTTTTACTCCCACTGTAGCTACAACTAAAAAGTGATCTGATATATCTGTGGCCCCTCTATAAACATGTACATCCTGAAGTCTACTCAACAGTCTTTTATCTACCAATACATAGTCCAACAAACTACTGTCATTACGCCCTACATCATATCTTGTATACTTATTTATCCTCTTTTTCTTAAAATATGTATTACCTATAACTAAACCCCTTTCTATACAAAGTTCAATCAAAGGGCTCCCATTATCATTTACACCTGGCACCCCAAACTTACCTACTACACCCTCTCTGCATGTTTCTCCCACTTTAGCATTTAGGTCCCCTACCACAATTACTCTCTCATTTGGTTCAAAAGTTCCTATACATTCGCTTAACATCTCCCAAAATCTCTCTCTCTCCTCTACACTCCTCTCTTCTCCAGGTGCATACACGCTTATTATGACCCACTTTTCGCATCCGACCCTTATTTTAATCCACATAATCCTTGAATTTACACATTCATATTCCCTCTTTTCCTTCCATAACTGATCCTTCAACATTATTGCTACCCCTTCCTTAGCTTTTAGACCCCCAAAAATACACTTACATAATTGTTCGAGTTTGGAGCAGTACGAAATCCAGGGAGCCACTGTATTCTGAATAAGTAAGTCAGTAAATAACTACTGTCACTGAATAAACAAATAATTACTGTAACCAACTAAATACAGTGGACCCTCGCTATTCGAACACTCCAAAACTCACCCTCATTCCAGAATGCTGTTCAAGTGCTGTTACCAAATGAATTTATTCCCATAAGGAATGATGTAAATCAGATTAGTCCATTTCAGACCTCCAAAAATACACTTATAAAAGCACTTACAATAATAAACTTACATAAAAGGGTGAGTTTTGGAGTGTTCGAAAAGCGAGGGTCCACTGTACCAGTATTTTCAAATTCAAATATTTATTTCGTTGCAAGTTTACATAGGTTTTGTAATTACAATCATAAACTGAAGTGCAAGGAGAGCCACTGACATGCCATGTCATTAAGGGCAGCTTAATCTAATGGCTTATAGACTATGTACATAATACAGTGGACCCCCGAGTTTCGTAAAAACTTCACTCCTGAAGTCTGCTCAAGTGCCATTACAGAACGAATTTACTCCCTTAAGGAAAAATTTCACGTAGGTTAGTCTATTTCAGACCCCCAAAAATACACTTCCACAAGAACTTACAAAATTATACTTACATAATTGCACGATTTCCGGGGTATTCGTTAACCGAGGGTCCACTGTATTAGAGAAATTGATTGAGTTTGTTTTATTTAAATATTAGATTGTTCAAATTACAATATGATGATATTACATTGTTCAAATTACAATATGATGATATTACATTGTAAGAAGTGTTTTATAGGATGGTAATATAATAGTAAAAATTGAAATTATCTTAAGGAAAATAACATTGAGCATTTTTGAAAGTAATTTACAGTACGAGTACAGTGAACCCCCGAGTTACGAGCACCTCAGAAATCGTACAATTATGTAAGTGTAATATTGTAAGTGCTTTTGTGAGTGTATTTTTGGGGGTCTGAAATGGACTAACCTACTTGACATTATTCCTTAAGGGAGAAAATTCGTTCGGTAATGGCACTTGAGCAGCCTTCTGGAATGAATTATGCTCGTAACTCGGGGGTTTACTGTATTTAGTTTAGGGTGAGTAGGTGTAACATAATAGTAACATAATAGTAAAAATTGAAATTATTTTAAAGGAAAATAACATTGAGCATTTTTGAAAGTAATTTACAGTATGAGTATTTAGTTTAGGGTGACTAGGTGGTTTTTGAGAAGAGTCTTAAAATGATTTTCAGACAAGGTTATTTTAGTATTTACTGGTAATGAATTCCAGATTCTGGGGCCCTTTATGTGCATAGAATTTTTACGTAGGTTGATATGGACACGGGGTATATCAAAAAGTGATCTGTGTCTTGTGTTGTGGTCATGGGTCCTATTAAAGTTGGTGAGGAGAATTTTGAGCAGAGGGTTTATATTAGAGTGTAGAGTTCTATGTATGTAGTAGGCACAAGAATAAGTGTGAATGTTCTTTATGGTGAGTAGTTTTAGGCTTTGAATATTGGTGGAGTATGCTGTCTATAGTGGGAATTTGTTATCATTCTGACTGCAGCCTTTTGCTGGGTTATGAGTGGTCTAAGTTGATTTAATGTTGTTGATCCCCATGCACAGATTCCATAGGTGAGATAAGGGTAGATGAGTGAGTGATATAGTGCAAGGAGAGCTGATTGAGGCACATAGTAGCGTATCTTTGATAATATGCCTACTGTCTTTGAGATTTTCTTGGAAATTTGTTGTATGTGTGTTTGGAATTTAAGGCTACTGTCAATGTGGATTCCTAGGAATTTTTCCTCTGAGTCTTGTGATGGATGAACCATTGAGCGTTATGTTAAGTGGAATGTTTGTGGCTCTGTTTCCAAACTGTATGAAGTAGGTCTTGTCAGTATTGAGAGTAAGCTTATTAGTCGTCATCCATGTTGATATTTTCTGTAATTCGGCATTAACAGTATTGGCCATTATGACTGGATTTGGGTGAGAGAAGACATACGTTGTGTCATCTGCAAATAATATGGGTTTGAGTAGTTGTGATGCATTCGGTAGGTCATTGATGTAAATGAGGAATAGGAGTGGACCCAGTACACTTCCTTGAGGGACTCCGACTGTAATTTGTTGTGTGGATGAGTTCACTCCATTTGTGTACACGTATTGGATTTAAAAGTAAATAAATGAATACAAGTTAGGGATTTGTCAACTTCATGTTGGGTAATTATCTTAAGTTTCATCTCCAGAGTAATTGCTGCCGCACCATCGTAAAGTTGAAATATCCTAAGTTGAACCATCTTAAGTCGAGGACTACCTGTGTATATAGTATGTACTTTTTTTAACACAGGGAGACCCAAAAAAAAAAAACTATAGTTTTTCTTTATACATTTAGTAATGTATAGAGGAGAAGGGTTACTAGCCCCTTGATCCTGGCTTTTTAGTCACCTCTTATGACATGCATGACTTAAGGAGGAAGGATTCTTCTCCGCTTCCCCATGGAGACTGATATACAGTGGTCCCTCGACTAACGATCTTAATCCGTTCCAGGAGCTAGACCTCAACACGAAAAATTCGTAACTCTAAACCTTATTTCCCATAAGAAATAATGTAAATACAATTAATCCGTTTCCACCCAAAAAATTTCACCAAAAATTCATTTTTTTAAAGAATAAATACTTTAGTTTTACATACAGAAAACAATGAGAAATAAATATAAAGCACTAATTATAATGGACAAATGAACAGTTAAATAAGTTTTACCTTTATTGAAGACTCTTGTTGGCGTATGAGAGAGTTTGTTTGGAGGCAGGACAAAATAGTCCTTCAATATGACAATATTAATAACATAGAAACATGATATAAACTCTAGAATGAATGAAACATGTCATTACGAATCTAAGGAGTGGTGGAGTGTGTTGGTGTTGTTGTTGGGTATAAGGGCCACTGACCATAAGCCGTGGTAGTAGTCGGTTTCAGCAGAAAGCCATCACCACTATCACACAAAGAATGTGCATAATTTATAAATAAGAAATATTTACTTTAATTTATAAATAAGAAATATTTACGTACACTTTAATTTATAAATAAGAAATATTCACACTTATATAAATAAGAAATACTTACACTTACCTTGGAAGAGATGGTGGCAGAGGGCGGCGCTCTTGTCAGTGTCCCTATACTATTCCTCAAACATTGTAGAAGTTAAGTTTCTTGTCATTTTCTATCGATTAACCCTTTGGGGGTCGACAGGTCTTCTCGGAAACACGTTCTCAAGAGTCGAAAAATTTTTGGAAAAAAAATAATAATTTTTTCTTGTGAAATTATAGAGAATTTTTTTTCTGATCATAATGACACCAAAAGTATGAAACTTGAATGAAAACTTACGGAATTATGCTCTCGCGAAGTTTTCGGTCTCGAAGATGTTTACGCATCGGCGATTTCGCCCACTTTGAGCCCTATTTTTGGCCAATTCCAATGTTGCAGTCCACTAAAATCATAGCTATTTTGCTAGAACTCCATTTCTTCTATCAATTGAGTACAAGAAACCGTCTATTTACCAATTTCAACTACCGAAAATAGTGGTCAGAAAATGGCAATTTTGCCAATTTCACACAAATTTCAAACGATGCCAATTTCAAAATAGGGTCCAGAATAAACAAGGCAGACATTCCTGGCACTAAAATAACATCTTCTCTGTTCATTAGTCACATCTCCAGGCCCCTCTTACATTACTTTTGCTTTCCATTTTAAATTTTTATTCTCACAAAAAATAGAAGATTTACTGTTATGTATACAACTGCATCATTGTAAAAATGGTATAAATAATATCAGTGCACTTGTGCAAGAATATTAGACTCGCCAGTTGATGTGTATTGGACGCATGGTGTGATTTGTTTACTCTTGAACATCGGCTAAAATCGAACATTTTCGCTACTTTGAGCTCAATTTCAAGGTACAGTGGTACCTCGGTTAACGATGGTCCCCAAACTCGCCCTTTTATGTAAGTTTATTTTTTTAAATGCTTTGTAAGTGTATTTTTGGGGCGTCTAAAAGGACTAGTCTGTTTTACATTATTCCTAATGGGGATAAATTCGTTTGGTAATGGCACTTGAACAGCACTCTGGAATGAAAAAATATCGTTAACCGAGGTACCACTGTACTTGTCAAACCAATCAAAATCATCTCTATTTCTGTAATATATCTCCCATTCTATCAAATGAGACCAAGAAAACGAAAATACATCAATAAATACCATACGAAAATAGACTGCAAAGTCGCTGTTTTAAAAAAAAAAACGGTCGGAGTTTTTTTTTCTCATTATGCAGTGTGTGCTGCAGGATTTTTTTATACTGCGCACACTGACCACACAGACCCATTCTTTCATATGTAGGCCTACCAGCCGTTTCCCACTTAATTTGAGGCCGCTAGAATTTACGTGTACTAGTACGGCACCGACCCCTGCTCATAAAACTTACTAGTACGGCGCCGACCCCTGCTCGTAAAACGTACTAGTACGGCACCGACCCCGAAAGGGTTAATCACTTAACTTACTTAACCCTTTGACTGTTTCGGTCGTATATATACGTCTTATGAGCTAATGTTTCGGACATATTAATATGCCTAAATTCTAGTGGCCTCAAATCAAGCAGGAGAAAGCTGGTAGGCCCACATGTGAGAGAATGGGTCTGTGTGGTCAGTGTGCGCAGTATAAAAAATCGGCAGCCACTGGCATTGTGGAACACCATTTCAGTATCCCTTGTTCAGCATGCCTAGCGGTAAGAATTATTTGACTCCTTGGCGCATCTGGGACATTTCTCTTCCTCAATGATAGCTCTAACACAGATGGAAGTGTCTCTGAAGATAAATTTCATTGTTTTGAGGAGTTTGTGACCGAAAGCAATGCCCAGGATAACATAAGAAAGGAAGGAAGAAAGAAAGAAAATAAGGAAGGAAGGAATAGATGTGAGGAAGGAAGGAAGGAAATAAGAGATGAGAGGAAGGAAGGAAAGAAGTAATGAAGGAGGAAAGGAAGAAGGAAGGAAAGAAGTAATGAAGGAGGAAAGGAAGAAGGAAGGAAGGAAGTTGTTGACGTATCTGCAGTGGTCAGAGTTAGTTTAGCATCTTTATTATGCAGCCCAGACCCATCCTGTGGGCGGTAGTCAAAAGATTACAGAGGTACATAATGGGTCCAGGGACTGGGCAGCAAAGTTTGGATAGCTGAACGAGTTACAGTGGTAATGAATTACTACATGTAATGAATTACTACATTCTTTCTTGTAAGAAAGAAAGAAAGAGAGAAAGGAAGGAACAAAAGAAGGAAGGAAGAAATAAAGGAAAAAAGGAAGGAAGGCAGGAAGGAAGAGATGAGAGGAAGGAAGGAAAGGACATATGTAAGAAAGGAAGGCAGAAAGAAAGGAAGGAAGGAAGGAAGGAAGCTTGGAAGGTAGGTATGAAGGAAAGGAAGGAGGTTGTGAAGAAGACGACATGGGTCCCCTTTTGTGTTGACAGGTTGACAGGAAGTGTGGGGTGGTGAGTAATGGTATAATATGTCATTTTGACAGCTGCCTTACCCTGACTCAGCAAATTTGGATGTACACACACACACACACACACACACACACACACACACACACACACACACACACATAGTGGAGGCAGGAACCATACATAGTTTTAAGACTAGGTTTGATAAAGCTCATGGAGCAGGGAGAGAGAGGACCTAGTAGCAATCAGTGAAGAGGCAGGGCCAGGAGCTATGACTCGACCCCTGCAACCACAAATAGGTGAGTACAAATAGGTGAGTACACACACACACACAGGCAGGTTCCATACATAGCTTTAAGGAGAGGTATGATAAAGCTCACACAGGTTCCATACATAGCTTTAAGGAGAGGTATGATAAAGCTCATGGAGCAGGGAGCATGACCCAGTAGTGGCCAGTGAAGAGGCGGGGCCAGGAGCTATGAATCGACCCCTGCAACCACAACTAGGTGAGTACACACACACACACATAGCTTGGAGCTTTGAAGTGCTAATTGCAGTTGATGGAAAGTGTCCAGTCATTATATATGTGTATACGTATATATTATAGAACAATAGTAATAAACAATTTTTTTTTTGTTGGTTGGTGTAAACAAGTTTTGTAAACAATATAATGATACAGTGGTCCCTCGACTATCGTAATTAATCCATTCCAGGAGCTATTACTTAACATGAAATTTACAAAATTCGAAACCTTTTTTCCCATAAGAAATAATGTAAATACAATTAATCCGTTTCACCCAAAAATATTGACATACTAAATAATAAAAAACTACTTATATATATACATTTACTTACCTTTATTGAAGAGTTGCAGGCATCTGGAAGGTAGGGATGATGGCAGGGGCAGGGAGTTAGTGGTTGGAAGGGGAATCCCCCTCCAAAAGGACTTCAGGTAACAAGTCCCTCTCTGGGGTTACTTCCCTTCTTGGTCTTTTAATGCCACTAGGACCAGCTTGAGTCACTAGACCCCTGCCTGGTGAAGTAACTGTCCACAGTCCTCTGTTTCTGGTGACTCTTCAACACTTTCCTGAAGTACAACATGGCTTTGTCACTGAAGTGGTTGCACAGAAGGCTCATTTCAGCTTGCTCAGGGTGGTGTCTTTCAACAAATGTCTGCAACTCATTCCACTTTGTACACATCTCCTTAAGCACTGAAGAAGGCACCTCCTCTCTCTCTCCCTCCTCCTTTGAAGCAATAACCTCAGCTGTGGTCCGTTGCTGTTCTAGATGAAGCTCTTGCAGCTCTTCAGTTGTTAGATCTACCCAGTGCTCCTCCACCAACTCTTCCACATCCTCACCACTCACCTCCAACCCCAGGCTGTTCTCCAATTCCACAATATCTTCCACAACAGGCACAGGGTCGTCAGGGTCAGGGTCAGCCTCAAATCCTTCAAAATCCCTCTTTTCAACACAATCCGGCCACAGTGGTCTCCAAGCAGAGTTCAAAGTCCTGGAAGTCACTCCCTCCCAAGCCTTACCTGTAAGGCCTATGCAATGCACGATATTGAAGTGATCTTTCCAGAACTCTCTTAGGGTCAATTCAGTGTCTAAGGTCACATTAAAGCACTTCTGAAACACTGCTTTGGTGTACAGTTTCTTGAAATTTGCAATGACCTGCTGGTCCATGGGCTGGATGAGAGGAGTGGTGTTAGGAGGCAAGAACTTCACTCTGATGAAATTTAAGTTCTCAGGTAACAACTCTTGCAAGTTGTGAGGATGAGCAGGAGCATTGTCCAGTACCAGGAGGCACTTGAGTCCCAATTTATTTTCCAGGAGGTATTTCTTCACACTAAGGCCAAACACTCCAGTCACCCATTCCTTGAAAATCTCCATAGTGACCCATGCCTTGGTGTTAGCCTTCCAATGCACACACAATTTATTCTTGTCAACACTGTGTTTCTTGAAGGGTCTGGGATTTTCTGAGTGATACACCAGTAAAGGCTTCACTTTAAAATCACCACTGGCATTGGCACACATCATAAGAGTTAGCCTGTCTTTCATAGGCTTGTGTAATGGCTGTGCCTTTTTCTTCTGAGTAATGAAGGTCCTGTTTGGCATTTTCTTCCATAACAGGCCTGTTTCATCACAATTAAACACTTGTTGGGGGAGGAATTGTTCAGCCTCTACGAACCCCTGGAATTCACTCATAAACTTTTCAGCTGCACGTTTGTCTGAGCTGGCTGCCTCACAACACTGTGTATGCCACTACGTTTCTTAAACCTCTCAAACCAGCCTTTGCTGGCTTTAAAATCACTCGCCTCACCACTGATTGCAGGCATTGTCTTGACAAGATCTGCGTGCAACTTCTTTGCCTTTTCACAAATTATCGCAGTGGAAATACTATCACCTGTTTTTCAATGATCCACACCCCCAATAACTTCTCAACCTCATCCACTGTTTTCGATCTATTTTTCGTTAACATATCAACCCCTTTTGCAACATTAGCTTCCTTGATCTCATTTCTCTTTGCCAGGATAGAGCTGATAGTAGATGGGGTTTTCTTGTACATCCTGGCAAGCTCACTCAGACGTACGCCACTCTCATATTTTTCTATAATCTCTTTCTTCAGTTCGATGGTGTTCCTCACTTTCTTTACCACAGGGGTGCCACTAGGAAGCTTCTTTGGACCCATGGTGACTTATTTCACAGTGACAATCACTAAACCACCAAAAAAGACACCAAATGTATTGTGAATGTTTGAAAGAGCGCGCTGGGTAATGTTCTCTCAATGGTAAACAACGCTTCACTGGCGGGCGTCCTGCATCATGCGCAGGCGCGGAGCAGGCGGACAGGTCTAATACGTTATGAAACACGAAGGATTTTACGATACACGAAATCGAAAAAAGGTTACGAAACACGATTTTTTACAAAATATGAGCCTTACGATACTCGGTGGTCCACTGTACTAATGTTTGTGTGATTATTGTGTTGCATACAATGAGTGTATATATATATATACATTGCACCTTACTTTGGTCTCACAGGCCACATAAGTTATGTAAAAAAAATAAAATAGTGAAAAAAACAAGAAACCTACGAAAGAAAGTAAACCAAAGTTTACTGGGTGAGCGGCATTCGCCGCTGTTGCCATACGCGGCTCATTTTTTGCCAACTTTACGCCTCTATATCTCGGTAAATACTGATCGCAAAATATTTTTTTTTGGGATTTAAACAATCAGAAAAATAATCTTAACATTTTGATAAGAAAAAATAATTTTTTTTTCGAATATTTCCCGACATAGAATGACAGTTTCAGACAGGGGCCTCCGACAGTCAAAGGGTTAAGTAAGTTTATTCAGGTATACACAAATCCAGTTATACATAGATTATCATACATAGCAGCATATGTGTAGAAAACCTAGGATAACCCAAAAAGTCAGAGAGAGTGACTTATTTCCATTGCTACACTGTTAATGCTACACTTTATCACTGGCTGGTGCTATAGCCTTTATTGACTTGTGAAGCTTCTTTGGACCCATGGTGACTTATTTCACAGTGACAATCACTAAACCAGCAATAAACACAATAAATTTATTGTGAAATGTTTGAAAGAGTTCGATGGGTATTGTTCACTCAAGTGTAAACAACGCTAGACTGGCGTCCTGCGTGGCGAGGCACACAAGCACAGGCAGGCGGACAGGTCTGGTATGGACCGCTACACGAGTAAAAATCGCTTCACGAGAAAAATATTGACCGTAAATAGCAACCTTTGCACGAAAAAATCGTTATTCGGACAAATCGTTACTCGAGGTTCTACTGTATGTATCTTGGTTACTTCATGGCACACATTAAGCAAGTTTATCTCTAGTTTTTTTTTTTTTTAATCTTTGGTATTATAAAGGCTAGTTGTGGAGAAATTTTTCCGCAGGGGGCAACAACCCCTTTTGGAGCTGAGACCCCCTTTGGGAAAGTAGAAAGAGGGGTTGTCACCCCCCTGAGGGGGGTCGTTGCTCCCTGGTTGTAGAAAAATTTCTCCACACTAGTGCCAAATTTTTAATTCAACATTAAAAATTTGGCGTCGGTCGCATTTCAGACGGAATAGACGGCAAGCAAGCTCGGAGAACGGGGACCAGCGGCCCATTGGGCGAGCTCTTTGACCACGGACTAGACTCCTGGACGACATTCTTCATCCCGGCCTGCGTGTGGTCGGTGTTTGGCAGGGTGGACTACAGTATTTCTCCAATCCGATTTTATTTTGTACTCTGGAACGTCATTACATGTTTCTGTACGTCCCATTGGGAGAAATACCTCACCAAGATTTTGTTCCTACCTTGGGGGTATGATATATCCCAAGTGGTGAGTTAAGTTCGACTTTTATAAATGACGTAAATGGCACTTGGATATTGGGGTCGTCTGTACTAATGTAAATATTGGTATAGTGGACCCCCGGTTAACGGCCTGCTCCAAACACTAACAATTATGTAAGTGTATTTTTGTAAGTGTATGTTTGGGGGTCCAAAAGGACTAATCTAATTTACATTATTCCTTATGTTAATAAATTTGTTTGGTAACGGCACTTGAACAGCATTCTGGAACGAATTATGGCCGTTAACTGGGGGTCCACTGTAGTTGTCTTTATTGGTGTAATAAATGAAGTGTATAATGAATTTAAATTTTTTTGACTCCATTATTAAAGGCTCTTCAATGATATTAATTAAAATCTCTATTTTGTAGAATTTTTAATGTGGAAATTTAAATTGTTTTGGCTTCATGAATTGATATTTTCCTTCGGTGACATTTCTCTTATTTTTTTCCAGCTCATATTTTTTATTTATTTATCGACGGGAATTTGGGGTCAACACATCTGGAAGTTTGAGATATATGGAGGAATTTCGTCCGGCGCCATGTTCGAGTTCATGATGTACGCTGGATCGCTGGGCACTTCTCTCCCTATGTCATTTTGGAATATATACAGGTACGTTACAGCGACTGAATGATGGTGGATGTGATTCCGTCTTTGGGTCTCCCTTGGTTGGGAGACAGTGTTTGATATACCTTTGATGAGTTTCGAGAGTCTTTCTACTCCTGGAGCCCGGTCATGAACCAGGCTTGTCTGGTGCTAGCCTGGTCAACCAGGTTGTTGATGCTGGTGGCCCACTGACCCACATATCCATCACAGCCTGGTTGATCTGGCACCTGGACAAGATACTCGTCCAGTTTCTTCTTGAAGACTTGTACACTTGTTCCAGCAGTGTTTCTGATATGAAGACTTGTACACTTGTTCCAGCAGTGTTTCTGATATCTTCTGGTAAGATGTTGAATAGTCTGGGACCACAAATGTTGATACAGTGTTTAGTTATTGTCCCCACTGCACCCCTGCTCCTCACTCCAGTATGTTATGACAGTGTGCAGGTTTGGGACCAGACCCTCGAGTACTTTCCGGGTATATACATAGATACGTATATTCCAAGACCTACCATAGATGCCTAAAACCATGGATAGTAACGAACCGTATATATAAATCATTTTTCATTTACATACATAGCTGTGATAAAGTTTAATTGATAAATTACACACAGTAAGTTGAGAATTAGGACTTTCACTGATGGGATGCACTTCACAGCTTTTCTGAGGCTTTGAAGAACTGCCACCATCACTACTTTTGTGCTTTGGGGTCATTATTAAGCAAAATTAAGGGTTACTTTTTGGCCATGGTGAACCCTGGATGACTGAAACTGTGTAAACCGAATCCACAAATACGGGGGTTCTACCGTACATAGAAAAAAGCACAGATAACCAAATCCATGGATATGGGAGGTTCTTGTATACTACAGTGGATCCCCGAGTATCGTAATTAATCCGTTCCAGGAGCTAGTACTTAACACTAAGTTTACGAAATTCGAACCATTATTTCCCATAAGAAATAATGTAAATACAATTAATCCGTTCCACAAAAAAATATTCACATATAAAATAATTAAAAACAATATATATATATATATACATTTACTTACCTTTATTGAAGAGTTGCAGGCATCTGGAAGATAGAGTAATGAGTAATGAAGGTCCTCTTGGGCATTTTCTTCCAAAACAGGCCTGTTTCATCACAATTAAACACTTGTTGGGGGAGGAATTCTTCAGCCTCTACGAAGGGAAATCCCCACTCCCTGCATGAATGCTACACTCCCTGCATGCCTGCTACACTCCTTGCATGAATGCTACACTCCCTGCATGAATGCTACACTCCCTGCATGTCTGCTACACTCCCTGCATGAAAGCTACACTCCCTGCATGCCTGCTAAACTCCCTGCATCAATGCTAAACTCCCTGCATGCCTGCTACACTCCCTGCATGCCTGCTACACTCCCTGCATGCCTGCTACACTCCCTGCATGAATGCTACACTCCCTGCATGCCTGCTACACTCCCTGCATGAATGCTACACTCCCTGCATGAATGCTACACTCCCTCCATGAATGCTAAACTCCCTGCATGAATGCTACACTCCCTGCATACCTGCTAAACTCCCTGCATGGCTGCTACACTCCCTGCATGAATGCTAAACTCCATGCATGAATGCTAAACTCCATGCATGAATGCTAAACTCCCTGCATGAATGCTACACTCCCTGCATGCCTGCTAAACTCCCTGCATGCCTGCTACACTCCCTGCATGAATGCTACACTCCCTCCATGAATGCTACCACAGGGGTGCCACTAGGAAGCTTCTTTGGACCCATGGTGACTTATTTCACAGTGACAATCACTAAAGCACCAAAAAAAAACACCAAATGTATTGTGAATGTTTGAAAGAGCGCGCTAGGTAATGTTCTCTCAATGGTAAACAATGCTTCACTGGCGGCGTCCTGCGTCCCGCGCAGGCGTGGAGCAGGCGGACAGGTCTAATACGTTACGAAACACGAGCGGTTTTACGATTCTCGAAATCGTAAAAAGCTTACGAAACACGATGTTTACGAAGTAAGAACCTTACGAAACTCGGGGGTCCACTGTACATATAAAAATGAGACATTTACCATGGCTTAGGTGTTTCTATTCCTTATTCTCTCCTCAGGTCGTACAGAGATGAGACTGGGAAGATGATGGGACTCTGGGAATCTCTGCGGCCGTTGTTCACACCTGTTGTGTTCTTCGTCCTCTCCACCGCCTGGGTGTACCAGTCATCAACGGATATTGTTAATAAGGACCCCAGGATGTTTCTCTTCATGGTCGGCACCATTTTTGCCAATGTCAATGTAAGAAACTAGTTGTATTTTTTAGTGATGTGAGGATACATTGATTATGTGTTATAATTAGTAGGTTGGTAGACTACTACCATCCAGGGAGGTGCTACCATCCAGGGAGATACCACCACCCAGGGAGGCACCACCACCCAGGGAGGCACCACCACCCAGGGAGGTACTACTATCCAGGAAGGTACAACCACCCAGGGAGGTACTACCATTCAGGGAGGTACTACCATCCAGGAAGGTACAACAACCCAGGGAGGTACAACCACCCAGGGAGGTACTGCCATCCAGGAAGATGCAACCATCCAGGGAGGTACAACCACCCAGGGAGGTACTACCATCCAGGAACGTGCAACCATCCAGGGAGGTACTACCATCAAGGAACGTACAACCACCCAGGGAGGTACAACCATCCAGGAAGGTACAACCATCCAGGAAGGTACAACCATCCAGGGAGGTACAACCACCCAGGGAGGTACTGCCATCCAGGAAGATGCAACCATCCAGGGAGGTGCAACCATTACCATCTACTCCAAAGAAGAAGTACTCTCAGAAAGTGTGTAGTGTGTGCTTACAGTACACAGCGACCCCAAGTGCGAAAAGACACACGATTCATGTGTCAGCAATGTGGAGTGGCACTCTGTATGAATCCATGCTTCTTCGAGTATCATACAGTGGTGGACTTCTAGAAACATAAATAGGACCTGTAAATACCTTGTATATATAGTATATGTAAACAATAGTAAGTGATTGAACCAGGTGTACAAATTTATTTATCAGTGTGAACATGTGTGTTTGTGACAGTATGATTACTAATTCAGTAACAAATATTTGTGTCTAAACAAGAATTGGCAATGAAATGAATAGATCTGCATCAAAACATTATTATCATAGGATGAAAACAACAGAAAATGGAAAAAAATGAAAAAAAACGATAAATGTTTCTTGTTTCTGCAAGCGGCAGTGCTCCATTTTGCCGACACCACATCACTTAGCACCAACTTCACGGGCTTATATCTCGGTAAGTACTGGCCCTAAAATGTTTTTTTTAGCCTATCCTATTTATAAAAATGTGCTCTTCTTTTTTAGAAAAAAAAACGATTTTTTTATTTTTCAAAAAATTCGGTCACTTTCGCGAGTGAACGTATATCTACGTGTGGACAGTTTAAGGGTTAAATCGGTCATTTCCCACCAAGGCATTGTGACCCTAAAAAGAAGAAACACTGTCATCATCACTCATTCAATCACTATCTTGCAAGAGGTGTGTCAATACTACAGTGAAAAAACTGCAACATATCAACACACCTCCTTTGGAATGCCCCTCAAGGGAGGTTCATTGATGTTGGTGAGGGGCTTTTGATCTAGAGAATTGGATCTGTGCTCCAGTTCCCCGAATTAAGCCTGAATACCTTCCATTCCCCCCCACAAGTGCTGTATAATCCTATGGGTTTAGTGCTTCCCCATGATTAATATAATCTTTCAGAGTGGAGGCACTGTACTTCCCACCTCCAGGACTCAAGTCCTTCTAACTGGTTTCTGTAAAGCTCTTCATAAATGTTACCTCGCTCGCACTCCAGCAGCAGGTTAAGTCTGTAAAAAAAAAGTTGACGTATAAATACAATTTATGTATGGTACAACTACCGTACATTAGAGTAGGAGAGGCACTGTCAAGAAATTTTGCTGAAAATAAAAAGTTTTGGAGTGAGATAAACAAGTTAAGAAAGCCTAGGGAACGAATGGATTTGTCAGTTAAAAACAGAGTAGGGGAATTAGTAGATGGGAAGCTGGAGGTATTGGTTAGATGGCGGGAATATTTTGAGGAACTTTTAAATATCGATGAAGAAAGGGAGGCGGTAATTTCATGCACTGGCCAGGGAGGTATAACATCATTTAGGAGTGAAGAAGAGCAGGATGTGAGTGTGGGGGAGGTGCGTGAGGCATTACATAGAATGAAAGGGGGTAAAGCAGCTGGAACTGATAGGATCATGACAGATATGTTAAAAGCAGGGGAAGATATTGTGTTGGAGTGGTTGGTATTTTTGTTTAATAAATGTATGAAACTCCATGGGGAAGTGGAACAGAATTCTTCCTCCGTAAGCCATGCGTGTCATAAGAGGCAACTAAAATGCCGGGAGCAAGGGGCTAGTAACCCCTTCTCCTCTATATATTACTAAATGTAAAAGGAGAAACTTTCGTTTTTCCTTTTGGGCCACCCTGCATCGGTGGGAAACGGCCGACATGTTGAAAGAAGAATAAATGTATGAAAGAGGGGAAGGTACCTAGGGATTGACAGAGAGCATGTATAGTTCATTTATATAAAGGGAAGGGGGATAAAAAAGACTGTAAGAATTATAGGGGAATAAGTTTACTGAGTATACCAGGTAAAGTGTACGGTAGGGTTATTATTGAAAGAATTAGAGGTAAGACAGAGAGTAGGATCGCAGATGAGCAAGGAGGCTTTAGAGTGGGTAGGGGATGTGTAGATCAAGTGTTTACATTGAAGCATATATGTGAACAGTATTTAGATAAAAGTAGGGAAGTTTTCATTGCATTTATGGATTTAGAAAAAGCATATGATAAAGTGGATAGGGGAGCAATGTGGCAGATGTTGCAAGTGTATGGAATAGGTAGTAGGTTACTGAATGCTGTATAGAGTTTTTATGAGGATAGTGAGGCTCAGGTTAGGGTGTGTAGGAGAGAGGGAGATTACGTCCCAGTAAAAGTAGGTCTTAGACAGGGATGTGTAATGTCACCATGGTTGGTAAATATATTTATAGATGGGGTTGTAAAAGAAGTAAATGCTAGGGTGTTGGGGAGAGGAGTGGGATTAAATTATGGGGAATCAAATGCAAAATGGGAGTTGACACAGATGCTTTTTGCTGATGATACTGTGCTTATAGGAGATTCTAAAGAAAAGTTGCAGAGGTTAGTGGACGAGTTTGGGAGGGTGTGTAAAGGTAAAAAGTTGAAAGTGAACAAAGATAAGAGTAAGGTGATGAGGGTATCAAACAATTTAGAAAATGAAAAATTGGATATCACATTGGAGAGAAGGAGTATGGAAAAAGTGAATGTTTTCAGATATTTGGGAGTTGACTTGTCAGCGGATGGATTTATGAAGGATGAGGTTAACCATAGAATTGATGAAGGAAAGAAGGTGAATGGTGCTTTGAGGTATATGTGGAGACAAAAAACATTATCTATGGAGGCAAAGAAGGGAATGTATGAAAGTATAGTGGTACCAACACTCTTATATGGGTGTGAAGCATGGGTTGTAAATGCTGCAGCGAGGAGGAGGCTGGAGGCAGTGGAGATGTCCTGTCTAAGGACAATGTGTGGTGTAAATGTTATGTAGAGAATTTGGAGTGTGGAAATTAGGAGGAGGTTTGGAGTTACTAAAATTATTAGTCAGAGGGCTGAAGAGGGGTTGTTGAGGTGGTTTGGTCATTTAGAGAAAATGGATCAAAGTAGAATGACTTGAAAAGCGTATAAATCTGTAGGGGAATGAAGGAGGGGTGTCGTGTGGGTTTTTGGGGAGAGCAATTACGGTTGTAATTAAACTCACGGATGGATGGAATTGTAGGTATATTGAGTGAGCTAGGAGATATACCCAGCCACCTGTTACACCTAGGCCTACCGTCTTGAGAATGAGGGTGGGCGCTTGGGGAAATCGTCCCACATGCGAAACGCGTGACGTCACAGCTGACGTCACAGGTAGCTATGCTAGGGATCTTAAATATAAATATAGCTGGTACTACACACATACTACACAAGTACAGTGGACCCCCGAGTTACGAACACCCCGGAAATCGTACAATTATGTAAGTATAATATTGTAAGTGCTTTTCTAAGTGTATTTTTGGGGGTCTGAAATGGACTAACCTACTTGACATTATTTCTTAAGGGAGTAAATTCATTCGGTAATGGCACTTTAGCAGGCTTCTGGAATGAATTTTGTTCGTTACTCGGGGGTCCACTGTATATGCATATGGTACTGTACATAAGACATACATATGACAGGGGTAGGGGTCGTCCTCAAAAAGGTTGGAGGGAGGGGGTAAAGGAGGTTTTGTGGGCAAGGGGCTTGGACTTCCAGCAAGCGTGTGTGAGCATCTTAGATAGTGAATGGAGACGAATGATTTTCGAGACCTGACGACCTGTTGGAGTGTAAGCAGGGTAATATTTTGTGAAGGGATTCAGGGAAACCGGTTATTGATTTAGCTGGACTTGAGTCCTGGAAATGGGAAGTACAATGCCAGCACTTTAAAGGAGGGGTCTGGGATAGTGACAGTTTGGAGGGACTACTCTAAACTGTAGTATTTGAGCACCTCTGCAAAGACAGTGATTATGTATGAGTGAGGTGAAAATGTTGAATGATGATGAAAATATTTTCTTTTTGGGGATTTTCTTGGGTAGGTAGGACTGGTTGGTGTGTACAGCAGTACAGGGGAACCAGGGTGGGTTAGGTAGGACTGATTGGTGTGTACAGCAGTACAGGGGAACCAGGGTGGGGTAGGTAGGACTGGTTGGTGTGTACAGCAGTACAGGGGAACCGGGGTGGGGTAGGTAGGTGGGTCACCCTGCCTCGGTGGGAGACGGCCGACTTGTTGAAAAAAAAAAAACTATCACTATAAAATTTTTGGGTTTCCTTATACTACGGTGGTACCCCGGATTTCATACTGCTCCCAACTCGAACAATTATGTAAGTGTATTTTTGTTAAGTGCTTTTGTAAGTGTATTTTTGGGGGTCTGAAACGGACTAATCTAATTTACATTCGTCCTTATGGGAACAAATTCATTCGGTAACAGCGCTCGAGCAGCCTTCTGGAACGAATTATTGACGAAATCCGGGGTACCACTGTACAGTGGTCCCCCGAGTAACGAACACCCCGGAAATCGTACAATTATGTAAGTATAATATTGTAAGTGCTTGTGGAAGTGTATTTTTGGGGGCCTGAAATAGACTAACCTACGTGACATTATTCCTTAACCCTTTGAGGGTTTTTGACGTACTAGTACGGCTTACATGCCAGGGCGTTTGACGTACTAGTACGGCTTACATGCCAGGGCGTTTGACGTACTAGTACGCCTAAATTCTAGCGCCCTCAAATCAAGCAGAAACAGGCTGGTAGGCCTAGATATCAGAGAATGGGTCTGTGTGGTCAGTGTGCGCAGTATAAAAAAAATCCTGCACCACACAGTGCATAATGAGGAAAAAAAAAACTCTGACTGTATTTTTAGTTTAAAACAGCGACTTTGCAGTCTATTTTCGTATGGTATTTATGATTATATTCTCGTTTTCTTGGTCTCATTTGATAGAATGGAAGATATATTAGAGAAATAGAGATAATTTTGATCGGTTTCTCAATGACAAGTACCTAGAAATTGAGCGCAAAGTAGCGAAAATGTTCGATTTTTGGCGATGTTCAAGAGTAAACAAATCATGCCATACGTACAATACACATCAACTGGCGACTCTAATATTCTTGCACAAGTGTGCTGATGTCATTTATACCGTTTTTACAATGATGCAGTAGTATACATAATAATAAATCTTCAATTTATTGTGAGAATAAAAATTCAAAATGGAAAGCAAAAGTAATGTAAGAGGGGCCTGGAAACGTGACTAATGGACAGATAAAATGTTATTCGAGTGCCAGGAATGTCTGTCTCGTTTATTCTGGACCCTATTTTGAAATTGGCATCTTTTGAAATTTGTGTGAAATTGGACAAATTGCCAATTTCTGACCACCTTATTGGGTAGTTGAAATCGGTAAATTGGCAGTTTCTTGTACTCAATCGATAGACGAAATAGAGTTCTAGCGAAATAGCTATAATTGTAGAAGACTGAAACATTGGAATTTGCCGAAAATAGGGCTCAAAGTCGGCGAAATCGCCGATGCGTAAATAGCATCGATACCGCAAACTTCGCGAGAGCATAATTCCGTTAGTTTTCGATCAAATTTCATAATTTTGTTGGCGTTATGATCGGAAAAAGATTCTCTCTCATTTCATAAGAATTTTTTTTTTTTTTTTCCGAAAATGTTTCGACCCTGAGAGAGAGTTAAGAATCGGGGTCTCGACTCTGAAAGGGTTAAATGAGTAAATTCGTTTGGTAATGGCACTTGAGCAGGCTTCTGGGATGAAGTTTTTTCATTACTCTGGGGACCACTGTATATGGGTTTTAATTATCCAATGTTTATACTTGCGGTTAACCCACAGATTGAATAAATTATCCATGGGGTGTCTGGCACTACCCACTTATTTCATGCGGTTGGAAAAATGCATCAAGGATTGAATAATACATACTATGAAGGTCTTGCCATCTGCTGTTCAATTTTGGATGGACTTTTTTCAATTGCATTCTTGAAAAATTGCTTTATAGTACAGTCATCCCTCCGTTTTCGTGTATCTCTGTTTTCGTGTATTTCAGTTTTCGTGCAGTTTTTTCAGGGAAAATTGACCTCTGTTTTCGTGTGATTCCCTCCATTTTCGTGCTTGGTCCGGAACCCTGTCCAGTGCCCAGCGCACATACAAAGCCCACAAGCCCGCCTCCCACGCACATTCTCAGGCAGTGTAGCATTGTTTCTGGTTGAGTGAACATTATCCTGCGAGTTCATACAAAACATTTCTTAACAATCCATTGTTTTTGGCCCTTGATTATTGTGTGTGACTGCTAAATAAGCCACCACGGGCCCAAAGATAGCTCCTAGTGTCAGTCCTTTGGTAAAGAAAGTGAGGAACACCATAGAATTAAAGAAAGTAATCGTGGCAAAGTGGTGAGAGGCAGTGGTGGTGAGAGGCAGTGGTGATGGGAGGCAGTGGTGATGGGAGGCAGTGGTGGTGAGAGGCAGTGTTGATGAGAGGCAATGGTGGTCAGAGGCAGTGGTGATGAGAGGCAATGGTGGTGAGAGGCAGTGGTGATGAGAGGCAGTGGTGCTTGTTTGTTGGTTGAGGCAGCGGTGCTTGTTTGTTGGTTGAGGCAGTGTTAGAGGCAGTGGTGATGAAAGGCAGTGGTGGTAAGAGGCAGTCTTAATGTAGAGCGAGAGGTGAGTAAACAAGATTAAATGAATAAACGAGAGAGAATGAGAGTGTAGAAGTTTCGGTAGTTTTGTCAACAAACCAGTTGTTGTTGTTGATGCTGCTGTTGTTACCAGCCAGCCTGGACAGGAATGATTCATGTTCACACCTTGAAGCGACTGGAAAGAAGCGGTGGTAGAGGCGGTGATGAGAAGCAGTGGTGGTGAGAGGCAGTGGTGGTGAGAGGCAGTAGTGGTGAGAGGCAGTGTTGATGAGAGGCAGTGTTGATGAGAGGCAGTGGTGGTGAGAGGCAGTGGTGGTGAGAGGCAGTGGTGGTAAGAGGCAGTCTTAATGTAGAGTGAGAGGTGAGTAAACAAGATTAAATGAATAAACGAGAGAGAATGAGTGTAGAAGTTTCGGTAGTTTTGTCAACAAACCAGTTGTTGTTGTTGTTGATGCTGCTGTTGTTACCAGCCAGCCTGGACAGGAATGATTCATGTTCACCTTGAAGCGACTGGAAATAAGTGATCTAATGCAGTTAGCATTACAAACTCCGTTTTCTCTTATACTAATGCGTCTGAAGGATGAAAGAATAGGAAGATGTTTTCATAGCTGGACCGAGTATGCCCGCCACCACATTCGTAATGAGACGCATATTTTATTCATTCTAGAGTGTATATCACGTTTTTATGTTATTTATATTGTTTATTATGTCATATTAGATGAATTGTGATAGATAAATAAGCCGTAGAGCTGATATTAGTGTCAAATTGAAGCATTTTGTCCTGCCTCCCAACAATAAACTCACTTCCCTCTCTCCTCTCCATCTTCCATACACCAACAAGAGTCGCCAATAAAAGTAAGTGTGATGTTAAATGTTCATTTATACATGTTATTAGTGCTTTATATTTATTTGTTATTCTTTTCTGTATGTAAATCTATATTTAATCTAAAAAAATATTTTTTGTTAATACTCCTGGGTGTCTGAAACGGATTAATTGAATTTACATTATTTCTTATGGGGAAAATGGCTTCAGTTTTCGTTGATTTCAGTTTTAGTCGATCCCTCTGGAACGGATTAAGCACGAAAACGGAGGGACCACTGTAATATGATCCTCATGGGTTTAGCATTTAATTATGTTTATAATAATTTATAGGAGTTCTATGAGAGAATTTTTATTTTTTAAACATTGGCTGTGTCCCACAGAGGCAGGGTGACCTGAAAAGAAGAAATATTCCACCATCACTCATGCCATCCCTGTCACAAAGTGACTGCGTTGTTTACAGAACTTAAGTCTGGTAACTTGCTGTACATTTTCCTTGCAGTGTCGTTTGATTGTGTCTCAGATGAGCAGCACGCGATGCGAACTCATCAACTGGTTGATGCTGCCTCTGGCCTTGTGTGTGGCGATAGTGGTGGTGTTGCCAAGCCTAGAGATGGCGACCCTCCTCATCATGAGCAGCATTGCTGCCGTCGCTCATGTTCATTATGGCGTCTGTGTGGTAAGCTGCCCATGGTACTGGTTTGTTTTAATGGAGGTTATAAGAACAAAAGAAGTGTGGAAGGGTGTCAGAAAAGTAGTTTGTGTGCATATTGTGTTTGTGTGTGGTTGCAGGGGTCGAGTCACAGTTTCTGGCCCCGCCTCTTCACTGGTCGCTACTATGTCCACTCTCCTACTCCTTGAGCTTTATCATACCTCTTCTTAAAGTTATGTATGGATCCTGCCTCCACTACATCACTCTCCAGACTGTGTATGTACTCACCAATATGTACTCACCTATTTGTGGTTGCAGGGGTCGAGTCATAGCTCCTGGCCCCGCCTCTTCACTGATTGCTACTAGGTCCTCTCTCTCCCTGCTCCATGAGCTTTATCAAACCTTGTCTTAAAACTATGTATGGTTCCTGCCTCCACTACGTCGCTTTCTAGGCTATTCCACTTCCTGACAACTCTATGACTGAAGAAATACTTCCTAACATCCCTTTGACTCATCTGAGTCTTCAACTTCCAACTGTGACCCCTTGTTTCTGTGTCCTCTCTCTGGAACATCTTGTCTCTGTCCACCTTATCTATTCCCGCCTGGGCTACCCTTCCCATTTCATAGACTCTGCTTTCTCTCGTGCCAAACGGACTTTATTCTCTCCTAAACCCTCTACTCCTGAGAACTCTCCAGTCCTCTGCCTTCCCTACATCTCTGGTCTCTCTAATCACAGCAACTCTCTCCGTTCCTTAGACATCAAACTTACCTTTCGTCAGACTAACACTCTTCGCACTAATCTAGTTCATACCTCCCCTCCCTCCACAGATTCTCCTGGTGTCTACTCTATTTCTTGCTCCTCCTGTCCTCTTCAGTACTTCGGAGAAACTGGCCGATCTCTTTCTGACAGACTCAAGGAGCACAAAAATAGTGTTAGGCTTGCCGACACTAATAATGCTCTTTTCTGTCATGTCAGAGATCACAGTCATCCTATTGATTGGTCTTCTGCTAAAACTGTCTACCCTACGTCCAACTTTCATAGTCGCCGCCTGGTTGAATCCTCCCTTATACACAACTTTCCCTGTATGAATCTTAGCCCTGGCTTTGTCTCTGTTGATGCTTTCCTCTCTCATTACATTGTTAAATGCTCTAAACTTCAGAACACCTGTGACTTAACCTGATTCCTTCCCCTTTCATCTCTTCCCCCTTCTCCTTTTTTCTCCTATGGGTTTTCCTTTCTTTCTTTTCTTTTGCCTTGTATTTGTCCTTCATTTTATTCGCCTTTCCTCCCGCTGTGTTCTCGTCCCACCCTTGCGGGCCGCTAGCCTCATTGCAGTGCTCCTTTCCTAGAATATGACTGTCTCCACTACTACTATTACTACTACTACCTCTTCCACTACTTACTCCATTATTACCCCACTCTCTTGTACCCTCCCCTGTCTGCCTGCCTATAAATACCCCTTCCTCCGTCTCTGTGTGTTAGTGTGACTTTGTAAATGGTCCAAGTCGGGCCGAAACGTCGTCGTAAGCTCCTCCCTTTTATATGTGCTGGTCGTGTGTGTATTATTCCTCGCAGTATTTTATATGTCGTTATCATGTCTCCCCTAACCCTCTTGTCCTCTAGTGTCGTCAGGCCGATTTCCCTTAACCTTTCTTCGTAGGACAATCCCCTTAGCTCTGGGACTAGCCTTGTTGCAAACCTTTGCACTTTCTCTAATTTCTTGACATGCTTGACCAGGTGTGGGTTCCAAACTGGTGCTTCATACTCCAGTATGGGCCTGACGTATATGGTGTACAGAGTCTTGAACGATTCCTTAGTGAGGTATTGGAACGCTATTCTTAGGTTTGCCAGCCGCCCGTATGCTGCAGCAGTTATCTGATTGATGTGTGCCTCAGGAGATGTGCTCGGTATTATACTCGCCCCAAGATCTTTTTCCTTGAGTGAAGTTTACAGTCTTTGGCCACCTAGATTATACTCTGTCTGCGATCTTCTTTGCCCTTCTCCGATCTTCATGACTTTACATTTGGCGGGGTTAAATTCAAGGAGCCATTTATTGGACTAGGCTTGTAGCCTGTCTAGGTCTCTTTGTAGTCCTGCCTGATCCTCAACTTATTTAATTCTTCTCATTAACTTCACATCATCTGCAAACAGGGACACTTCTGAGTCTATCCCTTCTGTTATGTCATTCACATATACCAAAAGCAGTACAGGTCCTAGGACTGACCCTTGTGGAACCCCACTCGTCACAGGTGCCCACTCTGACACTTCGTCATGTACCATGGCTAGTTGTTGCCTCCCTGTCAGATATTCTCTGATCCATTGCAGTGCCTTTCCTGTTACTTGTGCCTGATCCTCTAGCTTTTGCATTAACCTCTTGTGAGGAACTGTGTCGAACGCCTTCTTGCAGTCCAAGAAAATGCAGTCTATCCACCCCTCTCTCTCGTGTCTTACTTCTGTTACCTTGTCACAAAACTCTAGTAAGTTTGTGACACAGGATTTTCCTTCCCTGAAACCATGCTGGTTGTCGTTTATAAGCTTGTGTCTTTCTAGGTGCTCCTCCACTCTCCTCCTGATGATCTCCATGACTTTGCATACTATACACGTCAGTGACACAGGTTTGTAGTTTAATGGCGTGTGTCTGTCTCCTTTCTTAAAAATTGGGACTACATTTGCCATCTTCCACACCTCAGGTAGTTGCCCAGTTTCAATGGATGTGTTGAAGATTTTTGTTAGTGGCACACTTAACATTGCTCCCTCTCTAAGGACCCATGGAGAAATGTTGTCAGGTCCCACCGCTTTTGAGGTATCGAGTTCACATAGCAGCTTCTTCACCACCTCCTCGGTTGTGTGTATTTCATCCAGCACTTGTTGGTATACCTCCCTATTCTGAATTCCTGGAGTCCTTCCTGTCTCCTCTGTAAATACTTCTTTAAATCTCATGTTGAGCTCCTCACATACCTCTTTGTCGTTTCTTGTGAACTCCCCACCTTCCTTCCTCAGCCTGATTACCTGGTCCTTGACTGTTGTTTTCCTCCTAATGGGGCTATACAACCACTTTGGGTCAGACTTGACTTTTGATGCTATATCATTTTCGTATTGTCGCTGAGCCTCCCTTCTTACCTGTGCATATTCGTTTCTGGCTCTTCGGCTAATCTCTTTATTTTCCTGGGTCCTTTGTCTTCTGTACTTTTTCCATTCTCTAGTGCACTTAGTTTTTGCCTCCCTACACCTTTGGGTGAACCAAGGACTCGTTCTGGTCTTCCCATTACTTCTGTTTCCCTTGGGGACAAACCTCTCCTCTGCCTCTTTGCATTTGGTTGTCACATATTCCATAATTTCTTTTACTTGTTTTCCTGCCAATTCTCTCTCCCACTGAACGTCTTGTAGGAAGTTCCTCATGCCTGTTTAGTCCCCCTTTTTGTAGTTTCGTTTCTCCCTTCCTATTCCTGCTCCCCTCTCCACTTGTAGCTCAACTATATAATCAAAGCACAGAACCAAATGATCACTAGCTCCAAAGGGCCTTTCATACGTGATATCCTTGATGTCCGAACTACTCAAGGTGAATACTAGGTTCAGTCTTGCTGGATCATCCTCACCTCTCTCTGGTAGTGTCTCTAACATGTTGATGCATGAGGTTTTCCAGTACCACATCCATCATCTTGGCTCTCCATGATTCAGGACCCCCGTGGGGCTCCAGGTTTTCCCAATCACTCTCCTTGTGATTGAAATCACCCATAACTAGTAACTTTGCTCTCCCCATGTGGGCTCTTCTGGCCACCTTGGCTAGTGTGTCTACCATTGCTCTGTTGCTCTCATCATATTCTTCTCTTGGCCTTCTGCAGTTCTGTGGCGGGTTTTACATTACAGCAATTACCACCTTATGGCCCTCAGACTGAATTGTTCCTACTATGTAGTCCCTTTCGCCCATTCCATCCATTCCTTCCACTTCCTCAAATCCCCACCGGTTCTTAATGAGCAGTGCAACTCCTCCTCCCCCTCTGCTTCCTCTATGTGTGTGTTCTTACAAAGTTGTACTCAATGAGTTGTTCAAATTGAATTATTGTAGTACTTTCTAGTACCTATTAATCTGGTATGACTTTGGTACCTTCTGGTAACTCTCTACTTTTCCCAGTGTATTTTGAGTACCATGGATTTGTAGGAGTGACTTTTTCTAAACACTGTCCATCTCCCACAAGAGTTGAATGACTTAGAAAAAACAAGTGGAATCACATTAACCATCATTCAATCTGTCACTGTCTTGGCAGAAGTGTGATAACCTCACAGCTCAGAGGAACCTGTAAATTCTAACATCCCCACCCATCCTTCAGAGTACAGGCACTGTACTTCCCACTTCCAGAACTGTAACATCCCCACCCATCCTTCAGAGTACAGGCACTGTACTTCCCACTTCCAGAACTGTAACATCACCACTCATCCTTCAGAGTACAGGCATTGTACTTCCCATTTCCACGACTCCAGTCTGGCTAGCCAGTTTCTCTGAGTCCCTTTGTAAAAGTTACCTTGCTGACACTCCAACAGCACATCAGGTACCAAAAACCACTTGCCTCCACTCTCTCCTATCCTAACACACTCGTGCACACCTGTTGGATGTCCAAGCACCTCGCATTCAAAACCTCCTTTACCTCCTCCCTCCATCTATACATTTATTCCGATTTGTATAGTACAGTTTATATGTTAGTATACACATTGTCCTCAGAAAAAAAACCCATTGAAATTACGCTGATAATGTATTTACTAATTTTTAATATTTATATATCAAATTTTTATACACACAGGTGGTCCTCGACTTACGATCGTTCATGCGATGTTTCAACTTTACAATGGTACAAAAGCAGTTACTTGGGAGATGAAACTTAAGATAATTACCCAACAACAAGTCCCTAACTTGTATTCATTTCTTTACTTTTAAATACTGGTATTTAGTTACAGTAATTATTTGTTTATCAAATTATTCAGTGACAGTAGTTATTCACTTCTCTTACCTCGTAAGAGAAGTGAATGCGAGGGTCTTGGCAAGAGGTGTGGGATTAAAAGATAAAGAATCAAATACAAAGTGGGAGTTGTCACAGTTGCTTTTTGCTGATGACACTGTGCTTTTGGGAGATTCTGAAGAGAAGTTGCAAAGGTTGGTGGATGAATTTGGTAGGTGTGTAAAGAAGAAAATTGAAAGTGAATATAGGAAAGAGTAAGGTGATGAGGATAAAAAGATTAGGTGACAAAAGATTGGATATCAGATTGGAGGGAGAGAGTATAGAGGAGGAGAATGTATTCAGATATTTGGGAGTGGACATGTCAGCAGATGGGTCTATGAAGGATGAGGTAAATCCTAGAATTGATGAGGGGAAAAGGGTAAGTGGAGCACTTCGGAATCTGTGGAGACAAAGAACTTTGTCCATGGAAGTAAAGAGGGGAATGTATGAGAGTATAGTTATACCAACACTCTTATATGGGTGTGAAGCATGGGTGATGAATGTTGCAATGAGGAGAAGGCTGGAGGCAGTGGAGATGTCATGTCTGAGGTCAATGTGTGGTGTGAATATAATGCAGAGAATTCAGAGTTTGGAAATTAGGAGGAGGTGTGGGATTACCAAAACTATTATCCAGAGAGCTGAGGAGGGGTTGTTGAGGTGGTTCGGACATGTAGAGAGAATGGAATGAGACAGAATGACTTCAAGAGTGTATAAATTTGTAGTGGAGGGAAGGCGGGGTAGGGGTCGGCCTAGGAAAGGTTGGAGGGAGGGGTAAAGGAGGTTTTGTGTGCGAGGGCTAGGACTTCCAGCAAGCATGTGTGAGCGTATTTGATAGGAGTGAATGGAGACAAATGGTTTTTAATACGTGACGTGCTGTTGGAGTGTGAGCAAAGTAACATTTATGAAGGGATTCAGGGAAACAGTCAGGCCGGACTTGAGTCCTGGAGATGGAAGTACAGTGTCTGCACTCTGAAGGAGGGTGTTAATGTTGCAGTTTTATAACTGTAGTGTAAAGCACCCTCTGGCAAGACAGTGATGGAGTGAATGATGATGAAAGTTTTTCTTTTCGGGCCACCCTGCCTTGGTGGGAATTGGCGATGTGTTAATAAAAAATTATTTACCAGGTGTGTAAAGGTAGAAAGTTAAAAATGAACATAGATAAGAGTAAGATGATGAGGGTATCAAACGATTTAGATAAAGAAAAATTGGATATCACATTGGAGAGAGGGAGTATGGAAGAAGTGAATGTTTTCAAATATTTGGGAGTTGACTTGTCAGTGGGTGGGTTTATGAAGGATGAGGTTAACCATAGAATTGATGAAGGAAAAAAGGTGAGTGGTGCGTTGAGGTATCTGTGGAGACAAAAAAAAACGTTATCCATGGAGGCAAAGAAGGGAATGTACGAAAGTATAGTGGTACCAACACTCTTAAATGGGTGTGAAGCATGGGTTGTAAATGCTGCAGCAAGGAGTCAGCTGGAGGCAGTAGAGATGTCCTGTCTAAGGGCAATGCATGGTGTATATATTATGCAGAGAATTCGTAGTGTGGAAATTAGGAGGAGGTGTGGAGCTACTAAAAGTATTAGTAAGAGGGCTGAAGAGGGGTTGTTGAAGAGAATGGATCAAAGTACAGTGGACCCTCGACTAACAAAATTAATCCGTTCCAGGAGCTATTTCTCAACACGAACCTTTTGTAATTCGAACCCTTATTTCCATAAGAAATAATGTAAATACAATTAATCCGTTCCACAAAAATATTCACCAAAATATAATATAAATAACATTTACTTACCTTTATTGAAGAGACTTGCAGGCATCTGGAAGATAGGGAGGATGACAGGGGCAGGGTGTTAGTGGTTGGAAGGGAATCCCCTCCAAAAGGACTTCAGGTGTCAAAGCCCTCTCTGGGGTTACTTCCCTTCTTGGTCTTTTAATGCCACTAGGACCAGCTTGAGAGTCACTGACCCTGCCTGGTGAAATAACTGTCCACAGTCCTCTGTTTCTGGCGACTCTTTAATACTTTCCTGAAGTACAACATGGCTCTGTCACTGAAGTGGTTGCACAGAATGCTCATTTCAGCTTGCTCAGGTGGTGTTTTTCAACAAATGTCTGCAACTCATTCCACTTTGTACACATCTCCTTAAGCACTGAAGAAGGCACCTCCTTCTTTTCTCTCTCTCGTTCTCCTGTGAAGCAATAACCTCATTGATCCACACCATCAACAACTTCTTAACCTCATCCACTGTTTCGATCTATTTTTGTTAACATATCAACCCCTTTTGCAACATTAGCTACTTGATCTCATTTCTCTTTGCCAGGATAGTGCCGATAGTAGATGCACTTTTCTTGTACATCCTGTCAAGCTCACTCAGACGTACGCCACTCTCATATTTTTCAACAATCTCTTTCTTCAGTTCGATGGTGTTCCTCACTCTCTTTACCACAGGGGTGCCACTAGGAAGCTTCTTTGGACCCATGGTGACTTATTTCTCAGTGACAATCACAAAAACCAAAAAGACAACAAATTTATTGTGAATAAATCTGTAGGGGAAGGAAGACTGGGTAGGGGTTGTCCTCGAAGAGTTTGGAGGGAGGGGGTAAAGGAGGTTTTGTGGGCGAGGGTTTGGACTTCAGCAATTTTTTCTTTTCTTTTGGGTCACCAGCCTTGGTGGGAAACAGCCGACATGTTAAAAAAAATTCAACTTACGATAACTTTGGCTTGCGACATTTTTGACTTATGATTTGTTCACAGACTGTAACCTATTGCAAGTCAAGGTCCACCTGTGCTTTTCCAGTTTTTAATATAAATATAAGATTTTTATACACTTCAATAATTTTCAGTACATGAGATTTTTCATACGCTTTTTCTTGCAGGTCCGGCAGATGTGCGAGCACTTTCACATCAAGTGCTTCACCATTAAGGATCGAGCCGATTGACTACTTGCCGACAGTGCATAAGTGTTTAGTGGACGCCACCCTTGGAACCATTATTCAATCGAACAATTTTAACAGTCGTGACTGCTGTTGCGCTGGTAATGTTTGCAACATTTTGCATGACAGAGAGTTGATGTGGAGATTATGCAAATATGATAAGCTGTCTTATGAACCTCTTCTCTATAATGTGATATTTTTGTAAATTGGGTTGAAAAATGGCCATCCAGAATTGAAAAGGAAGTGAAAAGGCCCTCATATTATGTGCTATTTTATTTTCAATTCACTTTTTCAGTTGCATTTGCAAAAAGATTTCACTGTATACAATGGATTGGAAAAGGCCATCCAGAATTAAAAAGCACATGGAAAGGCCTTCATAGTACAGTGGACCCTCTGTTTTTGTCAATAATTCTTTCCAGAAGGCTGTTGAGTGCCGTTACCGGACAATTTGTTCCCATAAGGACGAATGTAAATTAGATTACGTAGTCGTTTCAGACCCCAAAAATACACTTACAAAAGCACATACAAAAATACACTTACATAATTGTTCGAGTTGGGAGCTGTACGAAAACCAGGGTCCACTCTACGTGCTATTCAATTTTCAATGGACCTTTTAAGTCCCATTTTCAGAAAATTGCACTAAACAATGGCTTTTAAGATAGCTTACTATGATTCATACTGTAAAGAGGACATTGCATATTTTGGCCATTTTGGTCCACTATTAAGTTGCTCAGTAACTTAGTGACTTAACACTTAATGTACTTAAGTCGTAGTAGCATTGCAGTAAGTGTCTAGGTACCACTTAATGCAGTTACACGACTTGACGCCACTTTAAGATGAGACGGAGGTTTAAGTGACCTTTATATTGTGAGTTGAGAATCGTTCCAGCCACGGTATTGTGGGTTGTGAATTGTTCCAGCCATGGTATTGTGGGCTGTGAATTGTTCCAGCCATGGTATTGTGGGATGTGAATTGTTCCAGCCACAGTATTGTGGGCTGTGAATTGTTCCAGCCACGGTATTGTCGGCTGTGAATTGTTCAGCCACGGTATTGTGGGCTGTGAATTGTTCCAGCCACGGTATTGTGGGCTGTGGATTGTTCAGCCACGGTATTGTGGGCTGTGATTGTTCCAGCCACTGTATTGTGGGCTGCAATGTGTTCCAGCCACGGTATTGTGGGCTGTGAATTGTTCCAGCCACGGTTGTGGGCTGTGAATTGTTCCAGCCACGGTATTGTGGGCTGTGAATTGTTCCAGCCACGGTATTGTGGGCTGTGAATTGTTCCAGCCACGGTATTGTGGGCTGTGAATTGTTCCAGCCACGGTATTGTGGGCTGTGAATTGTTCCAGCCACGGTATTGTGGGCTGTGGAATTGTTCCAGCCACGGTATTGTGGGCTGTGGAATTGTTCCAGCCACGGTATTGTGGGCTGTGGTGTTCCAGCCACGGTAGTGGCTGTGAATGTGCCTAGTGGTTGTCAATTTCCAGCACGGTATTGTGGGCTGTCAATTGTTCCAGCCACGGTATTGTGGGCTGTCAATTGTTCCAGCCACGGTATTGTGGGCTGTCAATTGTTCCAGCCACGGTATTGTGGGCGT